>CAKAOI010028931.1:0-13242 GCA_916701655.1 Sebastiscus albofasciatus | reverse complement strand
CCTCTGGTTGCAGAAAGAAGTCTGATTGTACAGAAGTCTATGAGAAAATGAGCCGACTTCTCACTTGATTTATTACCTCAGTAAACATTGTAAACTTGAGTTTATGGTCTCAATCGATAGTTTCAAGTCTTTTTCAATACAGCATGATGTTCATTTAGTAAATTATGGTCCCATTTAGAGTCAAATAGACCATAAAGCAGGGGACGCTTTAGGGCAGGGCTACCTTTTGATTGACAGGTTGCTACCACAGCGTTGTCCGTTCTTGGATTTGTCCGTATTTTTGTCTTAGGACTTTTCCCTTTCACAGTTTGTTTTCAGTTCATGAAAGTTAATTATAACATTTTGTTCACCTAAAAATGTCTTATTCAGCGTTCGTTGTACTTAGTTCCACCCTCTCGTGTCACTTCTGGTCGCAAAAAACCAAGATGGCGAGGATGAACTCGAGGCTTCAAAACAGCAATCCACAAACTAATGAGTGACGTCACGCTGACTACGTCCACTTCTTATATACAGTCTATGGTTGGAAACCACTGATCTAAAGGGTCTGTGAGGAAGAGGAACTGAAGAGTTTGAATATATTCAACAGATGAGGGCGTCCACAACAAGTCCACTTATTAGACGTACTGACATCATCTATCCATCCTTTCATCTGTGGGTCAGCGTCAGGTCACATCCAGACTGAGCAGAGCAGCTCAGACATCCTCTTTCATCAGTAACAGCTTCCAGCTCTTCCTAAGGGATCCTGAAGGACTCAAATGTCAGATGAGGGTTTTCAACTGTCAAGTCGTGTCCTGGGTCCACCTCGCCGTCTCCTCTCTTGATTGTTTTCTGAACTTTTTCAAAAAGTAGACACTTGAGGGTAACCTGCAGGTGCTTAAGTGGTGTTCAAAGTGGATGGTGGCTTCATATTTCTCAGACGAGTGAACTCCTCACCCTGTAATGCCAAATTAGCACTACAACCTTGTAGAGGCTGCTTATGTTTGGAATCTCATTCTTTGAACCACAATCCAAAGCTCAAGGCTGAGTTCATGGATATGTGCGTAGCTCCTCATCCTCATTTGACCCATCCTTGTGCAGAGGAGCTGGAATAATTCATGTTTGACTCCAACGTGGTAATGAAAGAAATCCTCTTCAGAAGCCGTCCACGCGGCTTTGCTCCCTCTTTTCTTCATGCGGCATTTTTCTATAGCTCAGTAGTGCTGCTGATCAATACGATAGCGTGGCGAGAAGTCTGAGCCGACTTCAAAGGGGCTGCTCTCTGCCCTTGGCTGTTACTGGAAGCTAACATGTAGCTCTGCTGCATCACCACTGAGGCTCTGGGAGGAATAATGAGCCAGTCTGATAGACACATACACACACACACACACAGACAATATTACATAGGCGATGCTGTCCATAAGGTAATAGTCTCCTTTGGGATCATTATGGGATGATCTGCATGTATATTGTGAAGAGGAACTGAATGTCAATTATGTAGGGAGGTGTATGAAAAGAAAAGGTAACAGCAACCTAAAATACATTTCTTTATATCTAAATTTTGTGAACACGCTTATTGCTCATTAAAACCACAGGTCTGTTAATTACAATATCAGATTTCTAGTTTAGTGTACAGACACGTGTGTAGAATTAGGATGCTGAAAAAAAATGCTGCAGACTGAGTGAGTTTTGGGCTCACCATCGCCTAATACACATTCACTCAGTGTCTAACGCTCTGTATTAAAATAATAAAGCACAGAGGGATTACAGATGTCTGAGTCTGAGAACGCAGCTTTCTATGCTGCTCATTTTACTCTTTGCATAGCGTGGCCGGTTGTTAGCTGATCAGTTTCCTCAGGGCTTTACAATCTCAGGATCTATTGGCAATTCAAGAAACCTCTGCAACTAGTTGAGCTGCATTGCAGTTTAAAAGATCTACAACAAAGTGCAAGCACTTCAATTATAACGTCAAGTGCATTTTTTGTAGTTAATATTTTTATGAGTTATCAACTATAATGACATATTGAGAGCGTGAATGTAGCATCAAACAACTATTTGCTATGTAAAGATATAGAGGAGTAATGTCTACCTGAGCAGAGAATGAAGTCTTTCTCACACTGTGTTTCCGTGTTTCTCCGTACTTTGTACAACATGTTTTCGTTACCTTACAATGAGCCGTTTATATCTACATATAGAGAGGGTCTTCTTCACGGAGCCAGCCGCCATGTTTTTACAGTAGCCCAGAATGGACAAACCAAACAGTGGCTCTAGATAGGGACATTCACGTTTTGACATTTTTCGCGTCGGACACCATAGTTCTCCTACACGCTTGGCACAGCTTGGAGAAGTTCCAGTTAGTTGCAATCTGCAACCTCACCGCTAGATGCCGCCAGATCCTACACACGACACCTTTAATTGACTGTATATTGCCAAGCTCACAGTTCATCACATTTTTCTTTGTTTGATCCAACATATTTTTGTTCAAGGGGAAGCAGAAATTCAGATAAATGTTTCTAAATTGTTGCCTCTCTCCTGTCTCCTCAGGGGCAGGCACTGATGCCAACGTGTGGATCATCATCTTCGGAGAGAACGGAGACACGGGGACGCTGGCACTGAAAGAGTGCAGCAAGTCCAACAAGTTTGAGCGCAAGCAGGTGGACACTTTTCGCTTCTCGGATATCCTCAGCATGGGAGAGCTCTCCAAAGTGCGAGTCTGGCACGACAACTCAGGTTAGCCCTCAGATAAACAGATAGACTCTGTCTGCATATGTGGGCTGATTAAATCTGCTCTTTTGTCACTGGCTTTGTGAAAAATGCTATAAATGAAGTTTACTTGAGTTCACTTGAGTTCACTGAACCGAAGACGAATCTGGCCACAGATTTGTAGTCTGACATCACAGAAGATGTCTGAGTCACCACTCTGATTTTGATGAACCCTGAATAGTTGATGCCTTAATGGAGCTGCAGTCCAACACCAACAGACTGTTACATCACTGTCTGGCTTTGAGGGAACCTGAAGCAGTGACGCAGCTTTTAACTCGTTGGCCTGAAAGATTCCTGCATCCATTTTGTTTCATCATTCTTGACAGCGTTTTTACTCACTGTCTTTTTTTGTTTCCTGATCCTATTACTCACAGGTCCCGCTGCAGGGTGGCACTTGGACTATATTGATGTGAAGGATGAGACCATGGACAAAACCTTTCGTTTCCCCTGTGACCGCTGGCTTGCCAAGAACGACGATGATGGACAGATAATGAGAGAACTGGCGTGCGCTAACAACGACTACTTGGACCTCAACGAGAAGACGAGTGAGTCCAGGGCATACGACACATTTTAATGTTGTAATCGTTAAATTTCAGTCCTGGTTGATGTGGCAACACCTGCGGTTACAAGTGTGCATTAATACTACAGGTCCCAGAATTCTAGAGGCAGCAAACACTCCTTGAGTAGCGACTGTGTCAGAAATACAATGAATGTATCTGTTTATAGTGCAGCCAAACAAACAAACAAACATTGTTTTAAAGAGGACCTATTATGTTTTTCCCTTTTCCTTTAGTGAGTTTTTTTTTGTGCATAAAAAAGATCTGCTAAGTTACAAAGCCCAAGGTCCACACCAAAGAGAGTTACTCTCCACAGAAACACTGTCCCTGAACTGCCTGAAATGCCTTGCTTGAAGTCCTGCCTTTTCTTCCGTAATGTGATGATGTCACCAAGTAACACATTTGCATAATACCGGCCTAGAATCCCCGACGTAGGGGTCTCTCATCGCCCTGAAGGGGATTCTTTCACAACAATGACCCGCTAGCTGTACATTATCCCGCTTATTACACGGCTTCTTACTGAAGAAATCAATATTTTGACACAAAAACGGTCCGCCAGAGTCCGACATCAGAGCTGCGCCCATAGCAACGGTCTGCTATACATAGCAACGGTCTGTTATACAGAAATTGCAGACCGCAGAACGCCGTGACTGACCAATCTGAATCGAGTATTCAACACAGCCATGTAATAATTTTAAATAACAATTATATTTCAGTGCTAAGGCATCTTTATGTATGCTGTATATTCTGTGTGGAATTGATGTATGTTTGTGGACAACTGAGACCATTTGCTTTTACTCTCCATGTTTTCTCCAGAGTACGAAATTTGTGTCACAACTGGAGACACTGAAACCAAAGAAAATGCCTGGATTGTGCTCGAGGGGAGGAAGGGCCGATCAAAAGAATTTGTAATGGAGAACTCCTCAAAGAAGAAGAGGTTCTTGCGGTAGGTACTTGGTGCAAGATTAACTTAATGGGCTGCAACTTGTTTACATGAAGAATGTGCTTTCTCCATGCCTTTACACTTATTATGATAATCCCAGCAGCACCAAGCACTTGAGCTCAGACCAATGCTGCAATCCACTGTGAATGACATTACACCATCCAGAACAAAGTGGCAGTGACATGAATTTAAAGTATGTGGGCCAATTTAAGCGAAAAAAGCTACTCACTCTGGCGTGCTTATTTTCCTCTCTTCTTAGAGGAAACGTTGACAGGTTTGAGTTTTCGTCCAAGAATCTGGGGGACATTGCTGGTATCTGCCTCGGCCACACACCCAAGGATGGAAAGAAAGTAAAGGGGGAGGTTAACTGGCACGTGGCGGAGGTCGTTGTCACTGAAAGGGAACTGGGAAACAAGTAAGACATCAGTTACTGCTCAGTGAAGTCATTCATTTTGCTCAAACCATTTGTTGTTAATAAATCATATTCTTTCTTCTCTGTATCATCACCTCAGGTACATCTTCAGTTGCAATGCCCTCATCCCTCTCTCTCCAAAGAGGGACGATTTCTTGACCTTCGAGTGCACAAAGGCCATCGAGAGCTTTGCCAGTAAAGCCCGAAGCCTGGTGCCTGTCAAGTACGAGATCATCGTCATCACGGGCGATGAGAAAGGAGCAGGTACAGACGCCAATGTTTTTATTGCCATCTACGGCTCCAATGGAGATTCAGGTCGTCGGCAACTGCGGCAGAAGTTTCGTAACCTTTTCGAACGCGAGCAGACGGACCGTTTCCTGCTGGAAATGCTGGACATGGGTGAGCTGCAGAAAGTTCGGGTGGAGCACGACAACTCTGGTCTGAGCCCGGGCTGGCTGCTGGACCGCGTGGAAGTCACTAACACAGCCAATGGCGTCACCACCATCTTCCTGTGTGGGAAGTGGCTAGACACTAAGAGGGCTGACGGGCAGATCGCCAGGGTCCTCTACCCGAAATACTAGATGGACTATTTATTTATACAAACTTCCATTGCAGAGATCTCCCCTCATGTTTAAACGTAATGACCAAAGAGATTCTGCTCTGGCAAGTTTTATATCTCAGGAACTGAGACAGATTTTTACATTCATACAGTAGTTTTTTTTTATTATTATTATTATTATATTATAGTTAGATATTTAATACTACCTGGGGATATAGCCTGCAATGAAATACTGTGACAACATCTTCTTACATCAGGAAACTGAATGTGCCATTCTTTTTAAGTTTCATATGTCAGGGATGGTTTGTTCAGTTGCTTTGTTATAATTTAGGTTTTATAAGACATTAAACAATTTTCAACACTCAATACAGCGTTCAACCCGTTTGACTCACTGGTGGGTTCATGTAAACAACATTCAAACCTACAGAGCTATATTTTAAAGGTGCTCTATACGATATCCAGAGCATTAATGTAGCCGCAAACAACTATTGTTTATGTGACGATATAGTGGAGTAATGGCTACCTGAGTAGAGAATGAAGTCTCTCTCCCTCTGTGTGTGTTGTAATTCAAGCTTCTCTGTGCTTTGTTGACATAGTTGGGCCGGCCGTGCGTGCCTTTTAGTGCATGTTCATGCTTTTGAGAGTGCCCCACTGGCTAGCTCACGGCCACAGCTCTGTACTGCTCTCATACAGCGGTAACAGCCGTCCCGACCGACAGTGCCGTTGCGGAAGCGTAGCACCCACCCTCCGATTCCCCCCAAACTTAACAATGTTAGCTTGGTCAGCAGTGTTGCCGTAGTTTTCACTGTTAGCGCTGTTAGCTACGACTCAGCCATTGCCATATTGAGAGCCGTGTGGAGAAAATAGAAATGCTCCCAATCTCGCATTTATCACCTTTAAAGGTGCACTGATCAATACTTTTGTAATAACTATTGTATAAAGACTATGTGTTATGTGGAATGGGTCACTCATCGTGACGAACCCACAGAGAATTTTCAACTGGCTCTGCAGTTCATTGCACCTCAATGGAGCGTTTTAGCATCTTTAAACTCAATGTTTTGGTTCACAGTCTGCAGCTTTTAATGTTTCGGTTTACTTCCACCACTCTCATCAGTCTGTTTCCAGCAGCAGACAGCTGTTTTCAGCTCCGATAAACCCCCTTTACACTACTTGCACTGCACCAAATGGCTGACAGACACCGTTAGTGACTAGCTGGTGAAAAAAAAAGTGGAGTATTTGGCAGCGACAGAGATATTCCCCCTAAAAACAGACCAAAACTGAGCTAAATGAAATTAGCATTCAACTCCAAATGAATGCTAATGGTGCTCTGTGTCTGTTGGGTGTGTAAAAAGGGAACTGTTAGCTAACACATTAGCCTTAACAAATTTATAAGGAGATAATATGTCAATGTGGGAAAAAAAATCAATAATTGCTGGTTTAAAGTCTAGTAGCAATACTTAAATTACCAAATATATCAAGCAAAATTTTACAAAACTGTGTATAAATTGATGCTCAGTATATTTCGATATTTCTACCTGATGTACAAGTGAAGAATAATGATGGCTGTATTTTTACTTTTTTCTTATTTTACCAAATAACAGCTTCTTAAGTGTCCAAAGGTCAAATTAGAACCACATTTTATCATCTTTTTATACCAGAATATAAGACATAAAACAACCACTTGTCCATTTTATCCAATTTATTACAAAAAGAGCACATACAAAAGGATAATATACAAGCCATGAAATAAAATTAAAATTAAAAAACAGAACAGTTTGGGTTTAGCAATGCAACTTTTGAAATCATTATCATTATTATTAGTAGTAATAATAAATAAAGTACAAAATTCCACCACATGTGAATCTAACATTTACCCATAATATGCTCATCCATTTCTTCATCAACACACTCATCACCATTAATGCGCTATTGCTTTAATATTAATGATAAATAGTTCTATTTTCAGATAAAATATCCTATATTGAAAAACATTGCGCAGTCACAGCTAAACAGCAGAGTTTCATACAAGGATGGCGGCAGCCCTTTCACTGGCACTTTTTGGGATATTTTCTCTTCAGTTTTGTTTTTCAGTGTCAAACAGCAACAAAATTATTTTTTTTTTCTGATATATTCTTTGTATATATTTTCACCATATACTTTTAAACCATTGAGACTATATTGAAACCTGAGAAAACATGCATTTTTAGAAAAGGTTGTGCTTTAAAATCCGTGCTTTCCTTTTAGACTGTGAAAGGAAACAGGATAGATTCTGAGAGGAGAGATGGACGGTAAAATAAAAAAAAAGAAATAGGGAGTCGGAGATAGAAGATAAACAGAATCAAAGAAGGATTACTGAAGTATTTGTAAAGCCCACAGTGAAACATGCCTCTTTATAGTCAGAACTATTTCCACAAAATGTAACGCTCCAGTTCTCAAGACCAACAGCTAGTTTGGACTTCAATTTTGAGGATAATGGCTTTTGTAGACACCTGTCAAATGTTGTCTTAGCTCCTTCACGACTCACTCTTTTAATTAATTATGCAACCAATAAGGCATGGTGGCTTCATGGATTGATTGTTATTAATGGTTTCAGTAATATGGAAATATCTCCTAACACTTAAAGCGAGGCACTTGTTATGCTTAAGTCTACAAACTGAAGAGAAACACCACAGAGATGAAAATTAAAAGATCGATACAAAGAGTTAAAGCGAAGGAACATGCTTCACAGATGATCGTTATTAAGACCCATAGTGCATTGTGAGAAGCAGAGCGTAAAAAAAAAAAAAAAAAAGCCAGAGTTCTTAGTGGTAATATTAAATGATCTAAACTAAACTTTTTTTTGCCAGTGAGAGGGTTCCCATATTCAAACAAGTGAGTGCAAAACAAAAACAAAAATCACTTCATTGCAGTTTGTCCACTACATCACAGCATGGGGGATCAGAGAAATTGCATTGAATGGAATGTAACCAAGATCCACAGCACCACATGAGAGAGAGAGAGAGAGAGAGAAACCGACTAAGAGAGAGAGAGAAGCCCCTTTTCCACCGGAACTTTCCCTCAGAGCTAGGAACCTTTTGAGGAACTCATTGTGTTTCGACCCCAGGGACTAGTGTCTAAATTAAGTCCCGGGACATTTACTTGGGACATTTTACCCCCCAAAAAAGTCCTGGTCGGGGGGTAGTAGAGACAACAATGGGCTGAAGGAACCTTTTAGTTCCTTGAAAAGTAGTCCTGGGACTAAAATTACCAAGAACTTCTTGGTGGAAATAAGGCTTGAGAGAGAGCCTAAGAGAGAAACCCCTTTTCGACCGCAGGAACTTTCCCCCGGAACTAGGAACCTTTTGAGGAACTCTTTGCCATTCGACCGCAGGGACCAGGGTCTAAATTAACTCCCGGGACATTTTAGGCCCTGATTGGGGGTTAGTACAGACTACAATGGGCTGAAGGAACCTTTTAGTTCCTTGAAAAGTAGTCCCGGGACTAAAATTTCCAGGAACTTCTTGGTGGAAATGGGGATAGACAGAGAGAGAGAGAGAGAGAGAGAGAGAGAGACTGAAAGAGAGAGAGAGAGAGATGGAGAGTGAAGCCCCTTTTCAACCGCAAGAAATTTCCTTCAGAACTAGGAATCTTTTTAGGAACTCATTGTGTTTCGACCGCAGGGATCAGGGTCTAAATTAAGTCCCGGAACATTTTTTGTGGAGATTTCCCCCCCAAAAAAGGCTGTGGTCGGGGGATAGTATAGACAACAATGGGCTGAAGGAACCTTTTTGTTCCTGGAAAAGTAGTCTCGGGACTAAAATTACCAAGAACTCCTTGGTGGAAATAAGGCTTGAGAGAGAAGCCCCTTTTCGATCGCAGGAACTTTCCCCGGAACTAGGGACCTTTTTAGGAACTCATTGCGTTCTGACCGCGGAGACCAGGGTCTAAATTCAGTCCCAGGACATTTTGCAGGGACTTTTTCCCCCCCAAAAAGGCCGTGGTCGGGGGTAGTAGAGACAAAATTGGCTAAAGGAACCTTTTAGTAACTTCAAGAGTAGTCCAACAAACAAAAATAACCAGGAACTTCTTGGTGGAAATGAGGCTGAAGAGAGAGAAAGACTAAGAGAGAGAGGGAGAGACGGAGAGCGGGCTCAGTAGCTCAGCCTTGGACAGTAAACTTTGCACAGCCAGCTTGTGGAGATCAAACAGCAGGGCTCTTTTTTTTTCTTTAACTTTAGTGTTCCAAAAAGTACAACTGCATGCAAAGCATTCCCATTTAAAACAATGCAAAAATGAGGTAATCGTTTTTTTCATAGCATTTTTGTGTTATTTCTAAATAAATAAATTATGATTCAATTGCCCTCACCCCCCAAAAAAACTATATAAAATTAAATACATACCCACAATATCTACAGTTAGTAATAAATTATGATTGTTAAATACTTAAGGCATCTCAACTGACAACACCCTGTGTAAACTATGAAAACTTCATCACAGATGACTCCACTACAGGAGGAGGCAGTGTCGACACTGGCAGTGCACAAGACAAGTGAGAAAGTAATCTGAGTTAATTGATCTTTAACCCACGAGGCTAAAAAAGAGTCTCTGGGCTTATCCTTTACTATCACAGTGCATAGGACAGTGAGGGTCCTAAAGGCATCCTGTAGAACTGAAGCCGACACAAAGGGTGAAAAAAAAGAAGTGAAAACTGGTCAGGCCGAGTCTTAACAGCCTGATTATTTTCCTGCTGTTGTGTCTGTGTGCACTGCGAGAGGGAGGCTGCCTCCGTCTCACCACGTTCTACATGTTCTAGCAATACAGCATAGCAACCAGCATAGCAACCACGAGGGGAGGTCTGTCACACAAATACACAAGATCAATACGTAAGCTCCTCTCTCTGCTGAAACACTGCATGAATCTATACCTAAATATAAACCAACGCAAATGCAATACCAAGGATAAAACCTTTTTGTTGCTATAACTATTGTCACATGTGCTTGTTCTTTAGGCAATAAGGTAAACATCAAACAGAGGATCCCATCGTTGCCACCAAAGGGGACAGGATGAACACGCGCTACAAGTCAGGGGAGCAGCCACTGACACCGCTTTTTTTTTTTTTGTTTGTTTGTTAGTGTTGAGAAGATAGTCACAGCTCAGATCAACTAAGTCATGCAAAGCCATCTCTGTACCTTTTTAAATTGAAGAAACGCTACCAAAGCTAACAGCCCAAGTCAACAATGAAACATGCATTTTTAGTACACACTGTTCTGCCACTGGCCCTACGCCAGATGAAGATACAGGTACAAGGGCAGCTAAAAGTCTTCCTCCCACCTCACTCGTTCTGCAGTTTCCTTTTTTTCATCCCTGTTTTTTTTTTTGGCTTTGTGTTGTATAAGCACTCCAGTGGCCATGCTGTTAACCTACAGTGAGTTAACATCTAGGTGATGCCTCAAACCCCTTGCAACACACACACACACTCTTCTTAACATCCGCACATTTGTTAGACACATTCTTTAAGTCAGACACACAGCAGGGCAGAGCACACACACACACACACACACACACACACATGAACCTGCGCGTCAGGTTCAAGCTACACTGTGACAAAAATGCATTTTGGTAAAAAAAAAAAAAACACATTCTACCTATTTTTAAAATACACAACGACTCGATCACTGGGCTCTTACGGGCGGTGAAAGAGACCTACTCACACGACACCATCTCACATGACACCAACCCAAGGTAAATGTACAACTGTATTGCAAAATGTCAAAGCTGCATGATAGAATTAAAACACTCCTGGTGTTTGTCCCCGCCTAAGAAGGCGACACCAGATATCACTTGTTGGTTACTGCTACTCTACTACGACCACAAATGATCTTTAGGTAAACATGGCATCAGAGCATTTGTTAAGCTTTCTCGAAGTGGCAGAATATTCATTTTTGATTGAAGTGTGTTTTTGAAAAGAGAGAAATATATATATTTTTTATATATAGAAAGATAGAGAGAGAGAAAAAGAGAGAAAGTAGCCAGCTCAGTGTGGGGTTATGTGTTCTCCACTCTTCAGGACATTAAGTCATGGCTTTGAGGACATGCTACACAGCCCGGGGCTACCTACAGCACAACACCACAACAGCAACAACACCCCACTTACGACCAGCAAGCTACAAGTAAACCCTGTGTACATGAGTATGTGTGTGTGTGTGTGTGTGTGTGTGTGTGTGTGTGTCTGTTTGCCTCCAGAAGGGATGTGCTTCTATATAAAGAGAGTCCTTTGCGGCCTCTCGTGCAGTTAGTTTTCCTGGCTTGGCTCAGTAAAGCGGGAGTCAGAAGGGTGGTGATGTCACATGAAGTCTGGAGACATTTGGCAAAGCACCCAACAGGAGGGAAAGGGGGATGGAGGTGGTGGGGGGTGGAAGAAAGCAGGAACCACACAAGGGTGATTGACAAGGAGGGGGGGTTGAAATCTCATCAGCTGTCAGGGTTCAGCTGTGTTTCGATGTCAACTCGACAGATCGGACACTTCCTGCTGGTGGCCAGCCATTGGTCCACGCAGCCCTGGTGGAAGAGGTGCATGCAGGGCAATCTCCTGGAGGACAGAGAGAGACACAGGGTCAGTTTTGATTCACAAAGCAATACGGTTATGTGCTTGCAAAGTACGTCTGGAAGCAGCAGGGAGTTCATTTAGTTCATTCAGGCACTCGGAGACGACTTCTGTCGAGTCATCAATCCTGTATGCCTCTCAGACAGCTGCTGTAAACTGACCCTCTTTACTCATTTTGTTATCCCCTGGATTTCACACCCCAACTCAGTTTGAAATGCATGTGTAGATGCACGTGCCATTTTGGAAAATATTTGCTTAAATGAGAAGACCGATAGCACTCCTTAAATACGAAGCTATAGAGTCTGCACCGGGTTTGCTTAGCTTAGCACAAAGGCGGAAACAGTTAGCCGGGTCCTGTCAGTAACAGTAACAAAATCCGCCTACTGATTATCTTATCTATTGTTGTGACAACTGCTTGGAGCTGAGTCAGGCAGATTAAAGCTGGACGTGGTGTAATATGGAGTGACCCTTAATGTCCACTGTGAGCCAGAGGGAGGATTTGGATATTAGTTTAATGGTTTGTGATAATGTATTTAGCATTTGCTGACAAATTTATTCAACAGCAGAGGGTTCACTGAGTTGAGAAGTCTGTAACTTCTTATGTTAAATATTAGGACTGTCCCGAATACCATTTTTTTGGGCTTCGAGGCGTGATGCAGCGCAGCAGACTGACATGTTGTTCTGTCTCCATCTACTACTGTACACACACCTCTACACACAACAAACAGCAACATCCGTTTGAGAATAACTAATAAATAATTAGTGTTGAATATGAATAATGAATAATGTTGTGGGATTATTCCTTATTTCATGGGCTATTTTGGGATTTTTTTCGATTACCATGGCAACGGTCAAAGCTTCGAAGCATTTAGGTCAGCCCTATACAAAATACATCTATATATTTAAAGAAATAGAAATGTCCGTTTGCTTTCTAACGGAGCATAGATGAGAAGATCAATACCACTCTCTTCTTAAAAGTGGTATCAATTTTCTCATCTAACTCTCCACCATCAAGCATATTTTCCAAAATGCCAAACTTTTATTTTTTTTTTATTTTATTTTTAAGCTTTTTTTTTGTGGAAAAAAAGTAGATTCGAATCATTCCTGACCTGACGTCCTCTCCGTCCTCCAGCATGGACAAGCAGATGGTACATTTCTCATCCACATCCGTTTCCTCCTCCTCCCCAATCTTCAGATGCAGGGGCTTCCTCTGTTTAGCAGGTCAGATTACAGACAGACAAATGGTAGGGGTCAGAAAGGGTCAATAGTGTCAATAGTGTGTTATTAACATCCAGTTATCTGCCTCACCTTCTTGTATTTGTGTGGAAAGGTGAATCTCTCTATGGTTGTCTGGACAGCTCCTCTATTGACACTCCCCAGCCGGTCCTCCAGCTGCAACAGCTCCTGAGGGAAAGTGGGAATACAGTTGAGTATAAAGTCTAATAAGAT
>CAKAOI010028930.1:0-10251 GCA_916701655.1 Sebastiscus albofasciatus | reverse complement strand
ATATATATATATATATATATATATATATATATATATATATATATATATTTTGAGTAGTGATAACACACTCTGAGGTAGCCCGATACAAGAAAATAATCCATAAGATGGAGTCGTAGAACATTAAGATGCGAAGCAAGTTTATTTCCCATATTTGAACATTTTGGAGTGTATTATCATCATTATAACACCATGACCACATATGACTTATATTAATTTATAGTTTAAGGTTTGACTGAATCAGTTTAGGATAGTTTTACCCGTGAGCTAACTACTAATGTACTGTAGCATTAAGCACATTATTGTTTAGCCTCGTTTGGGACTGTCTCTTTAACTGCATGGGATGCTTCCCATATAATAGCTTAGGGAGGTGACGAGGGCGCAAGATATCATCATCACCAAAGAATACACACACACAAGTTTTTTCTAACCGCATTTTTCTGTTTTATGAGAAAAGACTTTGAAGACCGGTTGGAAAATAATTCTTATGATCACCTGCAATTTAATGAGCTTTAAGCATTTATTTGGAATGTTAAATAAACTCTTGACAAGAATTATGTTTGAGGTTTTCTGATATTATTTTAATGAAAAAATACTAGAAAAACAAAAAAGGATTATTTGCCGTGACTATGGTATAAGTAGCGATCATATAATCATACATAGCATGGCTTACCAGTGCATCCGGTAACTGAGCGCTGTGTAACTGTTGTTGTTGGTGGCAGTGTTGTTGTTGTTTTTGGCAGTGTTGTTGTTGGTGGCAGTGTTGTTGTTGTTGGTGGCAATGATGTTTTCTGATCAGAATCTACAGAAAGGCAGTCAGTCAGTCAGTAATAAAATCTTACAATATGGGCTTCGTAGGCACTAAAAGCAATAAGAGTGCTACAGGGATGACGTATTTTTGTAGGCCAACCAGGAAGTTAGAATTGCGCTGGGTTGAGTTCAATGAATGCATTTGAATGAATTTACTGACGTATTTTATATCATAGAACAAAATGTAAAAATCTCTTAAGCTTGTGTTAACCACAGGCATGCTTGAACATGCACTAAAAGTACATGCGGCCGGCCCAGCAATGTCAACAAAGAACAGAGAAGCTGAAATTACAACACACACAGAGGGATAGCGACTTCATCCTCTGCTCAGGTAGACATTAATCCACTATATCTTTACATACATTCCTGTACATTTACAAATAGTTGTTTGCTGGTATATTAATGCTCTGAATATCAAATTTAGCCATAATAATAAGCAAAGGTTACATATGTATCGATGGTTCTCTGAGTGAATAGGCTCTATGTACATTTGGAATTTGTAACTGTGTGGACAGACGGAGAACTGCAGTTATGCGACAGTGAGCATGATTTCTGGGATTTCACTTCTAAATAAAAAGTGTGACTTACCAGTAGATGTGATTTTTGAATAGAGCTCACATACGGTGTCTAAAAGAACAAGGATTAGATCAATGTTACATCAATGGAGGTAATGAATTGTAAAAGCAAACTTACATGGTTCAATAAAAATGAACATCAGAAAAAGCTGAATGTGCGTTTTGGTGCCAGCACTCGCATGTCTACACAGGCTGACATAACAGTAAGTACACACACACACACACGTAGGCCTTTCACACGTACACACACTTTTCAACCTCACATACCGTACACACCAACACTCACAGCACAGCATGTGTACTCACCGTATTCGCAGCCTGTAATGCAAGAAAGGAAGAAAAGAAAATGATGAATTTCATGATTTAAAAAAACAGCTTTATAATTCTGCTTTGGTGACATTTTACTGCAAATCTGAACAATAATTTCATTTACAATTGGACATTTTGTGTCAATTTAACCCTTTAAAAACTGGCCTCCCGCGGGAAGCCAAGGGAGATTGTTGCTTGCATGATCCTGTTTAAATCGATCTAAAATGAAAACCATAATATCTAGAGCATTTATTCTTTTTGCAGCGGAAAGCTAAGACTTCTGTCTTTCACGTCATCAAGTTGTACGCTTGTGATGATATCATTATTTATGCTACGTGCAGTGCAAAACATGGTGACAACGCGCGGTGGTACCACAGTATTGCCCCGTAATGGCCGTGGCAGATTCATTGTTTGCATGATCTTGTTTAAATCAATCTAAAATAAAAAAAAAAGTAGTAGAGTACCTAGAGCATTCATTCTTTTTGCAGCGGGAAGCTAAGGCTTTCGCGTAATCAAGGTGTACATGCTCGTGATGGCATTATTACTTTACGTTATGCGGTGCAAAGCGTGGTAACAATGTGCGGTGGCACCAGAGTATTGCCCCGTAATGGCTGCGAGAGATCGTTGTTTGCATGATCCTGTTTAAAGCCATCTAAAATAAAAACTACAATAGCTAGAACATTTGTTCTTTTTGCAGCAGGAAGTTAATACTTCTGTCTTTCGCATCATCACCTTGTTCGCTTGTGATGACGCCATTACGTTAAGTAACAAAGCCATCAACGCCTTGGCACTCGGCTCATAACAATAAGCATATGTCAAAAACAAAAAAATGTACATAGTTCAAATAATTTTAGTTGGTTTGCGAAATATTTACTTCATGTTTCTACATTCAGAATTGTTTATTTAATTAGTGTTTATTTATTTGAATTTGAAGAAAACATGTCAGATTTTTGTTTTTACTTTTAGCAATTATTATGGCTTATGGACTTTTAGCTCGCGTTGTATATATTTTAGGGATATGAAGCATTTGAAGATACTCCAAGAAATGACAGCACAACAAGCTAAAATAACAATGTAGGTATTGTCGGACCATTTCTATTGCAGAGTTTAAAGGGGGGTATTATTCCAAAAGGAGGTTAATCAGAGGTAAACCAGCCACTACTGATTGTTAGAGTAGTATCTGACTGTATGTGAGGTACCTTGGACAGTTACGTTGGCAGCTTTGGCCAGAAGGCACATGAAGTGATAGAAAAAGATCTTCTGAGAATCCCCTTCGCACTTCTCACTCTTTTCACATTCCTGTGGTGAACAAAAAAACAATACAATAATTCATAAGCTTGGAAGAAAAGTGAGATATGAGACTTGACAATCACTCACAAAAGTCACAATCGAAACATCAACAAACACAGACTTGAAGTAAATGATAGCAAAAAGTTGACATTGTTCACTCACTCTTTCGTAGCAGTCACTTAGCAATTCACATGCTAAGTCTGTACCTCGTAGGCACTCTCCCTCCAAGGTACATTCCATTGTGTCCTGCATGGGGTATACACTTGATCAAATGCAATTCAGTCCAGTCCCATCAAATATTTAATCATGATTAATTGCATGATTGTCTATAGTTAATCGCGATTAATCACAAATGAATCACATTTTTTTTGTCTGTTCAAAATGTACCTTAAAGGGACTCTTACCAACATGGGAGTGGGCAAATATGCTGCTTTATGCAAATGTATGTATATATTTATTATTGGAAATCAATTAACAACACAAAACAATGACAAATATTGTCCAGAAACCCTCACAGGTACTGCATCTAGCATAAAAAATATGCTGAAATCATAACATGGCAAACTCAACAGCTATCAGTGTGTCATTCCCATATCTTGAGGTCAGAGGTAAAGGCATCCCTTTGAAAATGGCCATGCCAGTTTTCCATCACCACAATTTAGCTGAAGTTTGGAGCGTTATTTAGCCTCCTTCACAACAAGCTGGTTGGTACCAACAGATTCCTTAGGTTTTCTTGTTTCATATGATGCCAGTATCTTCACTCTAGCTTTAAAACTGTGGCCGCAAAAAACTCCGAAATATCGGCAGCCTGTCAGATTTTAAGGAGGTTAATTAAAAATTGCAGGTTGCGTTAAGGTGTTAAAGAAATTACTGGTGTTAAAACGCGTTATTATCGCGTTAACGCAAATTCAACATCTCAACAGATCATTTTTGCTCACTGTTTCAGTACGTTACCTTGGGATCTTTAGTTCTCACAAGGGAGATGGTGTCGGACAGATTTCCTCCCTTTAAAGTGTAACAGAGAAGTGGACAAACATTAGGACATTTCCAATGGTTTATTATTAGTCAATGAATATCTTTCATTTGAATTCTTATGTTCATCAGAATCATTAGCAAAACATAGAGGTCCCTAGAGGGTTCCACCAATAAGGCTGGTTGATATGACCAAAATCTTCTATTACGATATAGGTAATTTCATATCTCAATAACTACATATCACGATATAGCATGTTTTCTGGTAATTCAATAAATAAATAGTCCATATGCACTAACCACACGATAAAGCCTATTTTTGTATACTATACAAATTTTTGTATACTTTGTATACTACATATTCCTGTGTCAATTAAATAATTGACAAATGAAAATTACTGAGTATTTTCTTAGTTTACTTGAGTGCAAAATGAACACAACGGTGAAGAGAGAATAAATAAATAAATATAGACTTAGCCTATATCGCGATAGAAACAATATGGAAAAATATATACGATAGACATCTTTATGTAGTTTTGAGGATATGTATCGTCATATTTCCCAGCCCTAGTCATCAGATAGTTTAATTTCTGACTTTCAAAAAATGCCCATGAAAAGACTAAAGAAGACTACTAAAAACACATCAATGAGCCACATCATTGCACTGGGTGTCATGTGTCAAACAGCATTTAATATTGTTCTGAAAACGAAAGCTCAGAGGAAAATACTTCATTGCTTTCACTTTTTCTTTTTGCAGGTATCCAACAAAAACAAAACCACTGAATAAATGTGAAAAACACACATACCCAGTCCCGCATATTAACGAAATGGTCACCACACTCCTCTGTTGACAGGTCGACCGTGCCCAGGAACACCTAGCAGACAAAAATTTAACAGCAACAATACATGTCTGTTTTTTAATAATCTGAGAAATTGAGAGGAAGCATGTCACATATACACAATAATAAGTTATATTGTACTCAGCGCTCTCATGTTAAAGCTACGAGCTGCTGAGTTCACAAGGAATGAAGCACAGGGGACACTTACGCAGAGAAAGAGGTGTCTCCATGATGTCATGCTGCCACCGTGACCATCCAGACTCACACTATAGGGGAGAAGAAGCAGAGAGCAGTGCAGAAAGGCATATTATAGAGCAATATTTGAGTCTGTCATCACTCACACACACAAACAAATACAAACACACAAGATTTAATTCAAGAATGTTACCATCAAATAAAACCTGATCTCAATTTTTTCGCAAGCTAATAATAAGATCACTCATAGAGTTTACGCTCTACTTTACTGAATGGCTCCTGTTTATTAATCAACATATTATATATTATACTATTACTCAGTGTACACATAAAGTATCGAGGACGGAACCTGCCAAAATCAAAAATAAATCAATAAATACATAAATGACTCGATAAATAAATAAATGTCATTGAATATAGCAAGAAAAATATTAAAAATAAATGAAGCCATTAATTAATTAATTGATAAAATGTGTTTTAAATTGTTTTAATTTGCTTCTTTATTTATCTTTGTATTGACTCCCTTATTTATTTAGTCTTCTGTTTAATTTTCCTTTTTATTTATTTTTGCATTCATTTTTGAAATGTATGTTTTTATTTACGTGTTTATGCATTTATTTATTTATTTATCTATTTCTGCACGATTTTCCCTTTGCATTTCACCCTTAAAGGGACTGTTTGTAACTTTCAGAAATGCTTCTTAACAGCGACACCTGCGGCCGTGAAATCAACGAAAGTCAGCGTCGAGCTCGCGCTTGCTCGCTCAAAACAGTGAGGCGACACACGTCAGCTAAAGCCACAATATCACTCTATATTTCAGCTGCTTGGCAGTAATGTTAGCTGACCAGATGAAGGTCTCTCCATGAACATGATTCTTAGTGTTGGCTTTTCCTGCCTCAGCGCAGGCTGATGCAGCGGAGCTCTGCAGGGAGACACCGGCACCTGGTCGGTAACGAGACGGTAACGTTACTCGTTGAGGAGCTCCGTGACTTCACAAGACACGGGAAACCTCTGTTGGTCTGGAGGAGCTGCAGCATTTATTTCTGCACAAAAGTCCACTGAACATTCACTAGATATTCTCAGAGCTAAACTAACTCTCCTGCAGTGTGGAGTGAGCGCGCGTTCACGTCTAGAGGTGGAACGAACTGAGCGAGAACGCGCGCTGTCTGAGTGAAGGCAGGCAGGCAGAGGAGATGAGGCAGCGGCCACACGCGAACGCGCATATGCGAGCGCGCATGTGTGGCGACCCGCTACATTTATACGATTAAAAAGTTACAAACAAGGTATGATATTATAATAAAAGCTTTGTGTTCATTATTATTCAACTGCACGTCCCCTTCAGGATAGTCATTGCCAAAAAAAACAGCACACACTGAGAACAATGAGGGTGAAGTTAAAGCGAAAACACATTTTTCCGAAGAGAGGAAGTTAAGGTCACATTCTACTGTCCCGATTACTTTGAGGCCATATCATAAAATCACTAGAAACTCTCTGATTTGATACACTGCTTGGACGAGTAAGGTGCTGTATCTGTGTTGTGCAGTCATGTTATGGGAGCAGAAGGCAGGACAAGACTTCACCTCACCTCAACTGGAATACCATGGTGCATATTGCACTTACACACTGCCTGTAAAACACAATTCAGAATAAAAAAAGAACTTAATCTAAAATGTACTTTATTTTTTCTTTAGAATTTCTTAGAGTTTTATTTTTGTTGCTAGCAAAGTTTAAGTGTATGCAAAATGGAAAATTCTACTTGAAAAAGAGAAAAGGGGGGCGTTATATTATATCGGAGCTCTAAACTAACTATATTCATTGGTGATTAATTTGCCAATTATTTTTCTTTTGGTCCATAAAACAGTAATTCTCAAAGTGGGGTCCTTAGCAATCTGTCAGGGGATCCACAAAATAATTAGCTATGAATTATATAATTTTGCTTTATCATTAAAAAGTGTGTATCTACAGATGGGGATCATTTGCAGCAATAAAACAAAGCATATCTTGTCATTACTCCCACCCACGTTAGCTTTGGACCAATAGAAACTATTTATTTTAAAGTTTTAGGCACTTACTGAAAGTCAGTTTTAGGCTGGTAAATTTAAATATCTGGATTTATTAGGACTATGCCAGTCTTGCTACTGTTCATTTTCTGTGAGCTTTTAAGATCAATTACTTGAAATATAGGCTATAAATGCTGTCAAGTTGAATGACAATGCCAAATGCATTTTTTAATAAAATCACCCTCTTTTTAAAGGTAAATAAATGGTATTAACATTCAGTAACATTGTGAATTTTCTCGCTGTGGGACAAATAATTGATAATGTCATCTTATCTTATCTCAACATGACTCAAATCGAAATGTGTTTCTGTTTATCACTATCAAATATGGCTGAAGTACTTAAGTTGAAAAGTTTTAGAATATAAAAAAGTTCCAATGGCATCTACGAGTTTAGTCCAAAACCCCAAACTATTCAATTTACTATAATGTAAGACCAAGAAAAGCAGCAAATTCTCAAATGACTAAAACAGACTAAACATTTACGTATTCCCAACAGCAGATGTTCCTCAGTTAATTGAGCAAGTATCCTGTTTGTTTTTTTATAGCATTTTTGTCTCTGATAGTAGACAAATGATAATGAGGAGGAGACAGGAAACATGGACAGAGAGAGAGAAAAAGGGGTATGATAATGGATGTATAACGAGAACTGGATACAGCGTTGGAAGTTGGCTCCAGTTCATTCCTGTGAGAGTTGCTCAGTGGCGCATTAAGCAATTAAAGTTCGACTTCTGAGTATAAAATTAACCAGATCATCCGCCGATCTTCTGCATCCATTGGGCACATAGAGCAGGTGCAGTAGTGTTTCCTTTAACCCCACCTCCCAGCTCTCGCTACAGCCTCGGTCTGAGTCTCATTCACATGAACAGAGGGAGAGAAAAAACTCTGGATTTAGCTATTAGTGCATTTTACAACTTTTAGAACATAATGATTTAAATAAGGGCTATTCAAGTGTTCATACTGGGAAGTTAATTTACATAAAAAAAAATTATCTGCTGAGTTACAGACGTCTCTTTCCCAATTTAAGTCTATGGGAAAAAGTATTTTTGGGTCCGATGGCATCACGTGATGGACACAGAAGTTGTAGTACCGCCGTTTGACCACTATGAAAATTTGCTTCAAAGCGTGGCGCTCTTCCTGAGGGCTTGGGTAGGACATACAACAATGGTCCTCGGCCAGACGTGAACTGACGGTGAGTGTTGAATTATGGGTTGTTTGTAGCTTTAATGTTGCTTTCACTTATTGGTCTAAATCCAAACTAGGGATGTGTCAGAAGTCTAATGCATATATTAAAGGTGCTAAATACGGGAGCTAACAGTGTTTGCCTGAGGGGGGAACCGGAGGGTGGGTGCTACGCTTCGGTCAGTTTGGGCACGTTCACAGGCACTAAAAGGCACTAAAAGCATGTGTTGCTGGCTGGCTATGTAAACAAAGTGTGGAGACATGCTTTTAGCGCAAGTGAACGTGCCCCAACCGATGGAAGCGGTTGGGGCACGTTCACAGGCACTAAAAGGCACTAAAAGCATGTTTGGCCAACCAGCTATGTAAACAAAGTGAGGAGAAGCTTGAATTACAACACACACAGAGGGAGAGAGACTTCATTCTCTGCTCAGGTAGACATTACTCCACTATAAAGTATAGCAAATAGTTGTTTGCTGCTATATATAATGCTCTGGATATAACATTTAGCACTTTTAAAATAAAAATATTAAGCCTATTTAAATTCAGATGAAAACTGCATGGATTTATGTAACATGCATCAGGCCGTTTAATACCGACAGTACAGTATTAAACGGCCTGATGCATGGCACACAGTTAATGACTAGACCACTGTGCTAAGGCATTTACTCGTTTTCAGACTCTGACTGACTGGGAAAGTGGGAAAAACAGTAGAATTCACCAAAACTATCTCTTCAGCTTAACCATATCACACAGGCTATTAAGCTATTCTATGTGACCTTCTTTTGATGACTAATGTAATATATTTTGACTTTCATTCACTGAGCCTCCCCTGAAACAGTTTGGCCCGCCTCCCAGTTTGGAAACCTCCGCTGTAGGTTATCCTATGGATAGCTCCTGGCACTGAAATCAGTAGGCTATAGCCTATACTTTGTCATATATACTTTTATTTTAAATAGCAATAAACTCAGTGGATATCAACCCCTCGGGCCACAGACTGATACCAGGCATTGGAGCATTTGCTTTAGCAAAAAGCTGAATATATATAGTATATTACATGACTTTGTTGAATACTTGATTCACTCTAGTCGAGGATGCAGTTCTGATGTCGGACTCTTAAGTATGTAGCTATATACATGTATGTATATACAGTATACATATACTTTAGGGATGTTAATTATTAAACATTTAACTGTTAACCGACATTAAGCATTTTAATAGTTAACGCTATCGGTTAAAAGAAATGTTAATAATTAATTAAAAAGCTGTCACTTTAAGGAGAAAAGCTGGTCCACCTTGACAGCCCATCTTAAGAGAGTCTAAGCCGCTGTTGCAGATACAGGAAGTTGGCTCCCGTCTTGAGCTCCCTTGAGTTGTAGCCTCGTAGCATTTATTCACCGACAAATAAACTGTACACACACTGTCTGATACACCTACGTTCACAACTATAACGCCACCGACAAACCCACACTCCCCACCGCCACACACACGGTCTGTCAGAAACTCGCTGAAGTTACGTCGTGCTGACAGAGCGTAACTGTTTTTCGGACCATCGCTATCGTTAATCCGGGCAGACAGAGTGTGGTTGAGGAATGGAACGCCATCCCACAGCAACGTGTGACCAGGTTGGTGACCAGCATGAGGAGGAGGTGCCAGGCTGTTGTGGCTGCGTATGGATCTTCCACCTGCTATTGAGGCTACTGAGGCTCCTGACGGTGTATTAAATGAATAAAGTGTAAAATAGCCAATATGTCTTGTTTGTTCCTTGTTACTGATAGAGAGTCCAATCATCCAATCTACCAAACAACTCAAAACAAGAGTCAATACCAACAGGAGAATACACTGGTTACCATTGGCAGAGCATTTTGGCAAATATTTCTTGGGCGCTCCCCACATAATCAGCTGTGCTGCTCGTCCCACAAATGCATGATCCTTACTAGTTGGACATCATTGTGAAGGTAAATAAACAGGCTTTCCAACAATTTAAAATACAATGCCAATTAGCATTGTAACAACAGAGAAATAATCC
>CAKAOI010028926.1:42510-80191 GCA_916701655.1 Sebastiscus albofasciatus | reverse complement strand
CAGACTTTTTTTCGAATATTTTTCAGACTATTTTTTTTCGAATATTTTTCTGACTTTTTTTCGAATATTTTTCAGACTATTTTTTTCCGAATATTTTTCAGACTTTTTTTTCAGACATTTTTCAGATCTTTTTTTTCAGACTATTTTTATCAAATATTTTTCAGACTTTTTTTTCGAATATTTTTCAGACTTTTTTTTAATATATTTTTCATACTTTTCAGACATTTTTCAGACTTATGTCTCCAGACATTTTTCAGACTATTTTTATCGAATATTTTTCAGACTTTTTTTTTCGAATATTTTTCAGACTTTTTTTTCAGACATTTTTCAGACCTTCTTTGATGGACATTTTTTCAGACTTCTTTTATTTACATTTTTCAAACTTTTTTCAGGCCTTTTTTTACGGACATTTTTTCAGACTTTTTTTTTCAACATATTTCAAACTTTTTTTTTTTACACATTTTTTTTACACATTTTTTTCAGATTTGTTTTCCAAACATTTTTCAAAACTTTTTTCCAGACATTTTTCAGACTTTTTTTTTTTTTTACCTTTATCAGACATTGCTTAGGCTTTTCTTTTCCAAAATTTTTCAAACTTTTTTTTTCAGACAGTTTTGTTAGACCTTTTTTTCCAACATTTTATGGCTGGCCCATGCTGGCGGTAGTACATTTAAAATTGTTATTCACAAGCTTTCCGATGGCCAGTTTGCCCCCGCTCGACACTTCTGTTGCAGAGATTCGGGGAAATGAGGACTCCCTTGCAGAACAACGTATATCAGGACAAGCTGCGAGAGCCTCCTTGAGCTTTCCAAATAAACATGATTTCTACATGAATCACTTCAAAAGCTTGTCTGTGAGTCTGACCGGGGTAAAGAAGCCGCCTGAAACACCATTGTGGCAAACTGCATAAGGATCTACATCTGGGGCAGCTTGCACATCAATGGGCTCCTATGGTTCACAGTAGAGTGCCCCGAGAGCCACAGAAGACTCCCACTGCGGGACAGATTGGTAGACTGTCAGCCTCTTTTGGAGCAACCTTGATCAACCACTGAATGTATTTGAGCGTTGTGTTATTTAGCCTGTGGTTTTGTTTCAACATATTTTTGTAATGTCCTGCAACAAAAGAAGACATCGCCATAAATCAAGCTGAGCACAGACCCTCCATTTTAGGAACTGGTTTTGTTGGATTATGACAGAAATTGTGTACATGTACTTGTCATGTGTGCATGTGCTGGTTCATATGTCTGTATGGTTGTGTTTGTGTGAGCGTATGCTTGTGTATATTTGTGTGGCAACCGCCAAGAGTAAATAACCACAGAGGGAAGCTGTCATTTGTTCAGATTTTTATTTGGATTGTCTATGTTCCCTTGGCAACTGGTGAAGGGGATTAGTAAGTACTCTATGTCTGGTCTTAGAGGTCAAGGATAGCTCTCTGTCATTTTCTCTTCTGTCTGAAACACACACATACACACACACACACACACACACACTTACAGACATAAAGCATTTTTTTCTGTCACTTGCCCCTCTGCTCTTGGTTTAAAATGCAAAGCAGCGGGAGATTAAAAGCCACAGTCCTGGCTGTCGGTCTCAGACTGTCGCCACTGTTTGAAAACACATTTTGTGGAGTCGGTCTGAAGTCAAAAAAGGTTGCTGGTGAGATAAGGCAATGGGCACACATAGGGAGAGAAGGTGAAAAGAAAGAGAGAGAAAGAAGCAGAAAATAGCAGGCTACGATTGGAAAAGTGAAAGTAGAGAGGTCACTGCACAACAACTTCAACAAAGTAGAACCCACTTATGCTCTATCTCGGTCCATCTTTCTCCATCTCCCCTCCAACCACCCTCCTATCTCTGAGGAGATAAATGGGGCCGGAAAAGCTGAATTGGGGGACGGGAACTGGTTTTGAATTGGAACCTGTTCCAAAGTTTGAGGGATTTATTATTGAACATGCTGTTAGAGATCACTTATTGGAGTGGAATGTGGACCCATGGCAACTGGGAGGTGTAGCCAACCTTCACTAGAGTGATACAGGGAAACGTAATTACTGTGCAACAATGGAAAGGGAGATGTCCACATTTGTTGGTATACGAGTGCAACATTTTTTATATCAATATCAATGGGTGGAATCAGATTTTATAAACTGTATATGTTACCGAGCCATAAGGACAGCTAACCCCTAAGCAGGCAAATAGTAAGGCAAATGTGAAACCCTGTGAAAAGGAACATGGGAGGAAGGAAAGAGGAGTTAAAGAAAAGTAGAGTGAGGGCATTCCTCTTAATGTCATTATCACCCTTATTTATGAGGGCTTAGATTTCATTTTACTCTCTCTAGAGTTCACTGTATTTCTACAACCTTTTGCCTTTGTCCTAGACGGGGAAAATACAGTGATAACAAGCAGTGTCTGTGGTTACAATAATGTATTCTAATGGACAGAATTAAATACATAATTATCACTTTACCTGTTAATTCAAAACCATACAATAGCTAAAGGAAAATAACAAATTAAAGAAATAAAATATATATATTTTTTAAAAAGATACCGCTTCAGTACCTCAACACATCACTTTTTATCCAGACTCATACTGCATATAAAATCACTCCTCTCTTCATCCCTTTCTTTTTCTAACTGCAAGAATCTTACATGAATCATTGAGAAGGGTCTGTTTAAGGTATGGTGTGGATGAAGAAGGCATTTACTGTATGTCCACAGGTCACTGAAAAATGTGCCATTAATAAAAGATAAAGTAATAAATATCTTGGTGAGGTTAGCTTCAGTTCACGACTGTACACACAGACACACATACCAGGGTCTCCATCGCCGGGCCTAATCATCGGGGAATTATGTATTTTTAAGATGTTTTTTTAAACTAAAAATGTGTTTGGTGTTAGCGAACTCCTTTTATGAATAACTCAGTGCGTAACATTAGCGGGTGTCAGTGTGTGGTCGAGAGAGAGAGTGTGTGTGTGTGTGTGCGTGATGGACTGACGGTGAGTATGAAGTTAGCAGTGAAGTTATAGCTGTGAGTGTAGCAGTACAGTGTGTGTACAGTTTAGGTTGTCGGTGAATAAATGCTACAACTCCTCAAGACACAAGCCAAATACCCGCGGCTTGCTTCCTACAGTCTGTTTACTGAAAGGCTTAGCCCCGAAGTTAGCCACATCCTCGCTTAAGGTGGGCTGTTCTTTTTAAAGTGGACCAGCGCTATTCTCATTAGTGACAAGCCGCTCCTTCAAATTTTGCTCAGTTTGTGAATTCAAACAAAACTACTTGGTTATAATTAGGAAAATATCTCAGTTTGGGTTAAAATAAGGTATGTTTAAGTTCTCACACACTCAGACATGCTCCGCTCTTCTACTGGACTCTTTAGGTTATACTCTCCTGAGCACATGAGCACACATTCGGCCACTGAAAATTTGCCCACACGAATACTTGCGGACTCCACAGTAGGCCTTTATATATATATATATTCACTGAACGACGATTTGCCCACTGACTGCTTATCTCCATGGATGAAGCTGGCTTTGGCTTTGTCTGCAGATGATTATGATGACATAGACGACTTCATCTCATCATTGTCTGGTACATCAGCATCCCGTGGATTATTTTGAGAAAATATTTCGACTGGGAGCACAGCTAGCTGCAGCTGCTAATAATCTGGGTGTTCATTGACTTCCCAGTTTAACGCCCCGCCCCACCATGTCAGACTGGCATTTTGGATCGCTTCATCGGCCAAATTAATAATCTGATTCAGGGAGTCGCAATGGCCGCGGGCCATATGATGTATCCAGCCACCGTAGGCTCTCGTCATGTGTGACTGGGACTCACCACGTTCCCGAGGGAGGACACATTTTTTATGGTAAATCTAAAATAAACAGTTACAATGCCATATAATATGTCCACTGCTGCACTTGTAAAACAACACGTGAGCTTTGGTTAACTCTATAATAGAACCTGATGTAGTAGATATTAATTTCTTTTAGAATTTGGACTGTAAACCCCAGAGAAATGTTATTTTTTTTTTCAGGAAGACCAGTGAAACAAACCCTGAGTTACAGAAGACGCGATAAGCCCAGAAGTGGCATTGGGATTTTGGCTCTCTGTAGTGAAATACTGCTTCAGAACATAGCTTTGTCTGATACTTCTACTGACTTCTGGTTTTGAGCTTTTATTGTCTCTTTTATGTGTGGCTAGTAAACATAACTCTTGACGGTGATGAGGTGTCAAAAGTAAGTACAGCAGTATACTGTGTCACCCTTTTTGCTTTGTGTGCATGTATGGCACAGTGCGTTATAGGTATTGTTTTTTATTTATTCAGATTTGTCTCCCAAAAGGAAAAGTAGAAAACCAGATTATCATGGTGAGTCATTAGTGTGGTAGTAGATGAAATGTGTGGTAGTAAATGAAAGCCCATTTGAAGTACATTTCTCAGTGCAGTCTCTAATATGAAGGTGATATTTGCTAATACGGCTTTCTTTACCTTGTAATCCTTAACCTTAACCGTGGACTTGGCTGATTGCAGTAAGTCTGGACCAAACTTAAATGGCAGTCTATTGGCTGCTATGTGAGCACCATGGCAACAATGAGCTTCATGGCTTATTAGGTATGTGGGTGGTTTAGTGGAAATGCAACCACATTTCTTGAGAGTAATTGACAGGTTCAATTGTACATGTGAAACACCATGTCAGTATAAGGTATCCATTAATATAACAGATGCAGACAAATCACCGCCTACTCCAGCCTAGTCAGCCCACTGGGCAGGACACTGATCACTCACACCATACACCCAGGGACTACACCCACTCCATCAGGGAGCCCATTCCCCACTTAAACGTACATAAAAACAAGCAGTCTCCAACTGTGACCCACCCCATGCTGTGTTTGAGCCATAGAGATAATGGTCACTCCAGTTCTTCCATAGCTGCCACAAAAGCAGAATATACATGGGGGTAAATAAGATGGCAATACACCTGTTATAACATATGCAAGGACAACCATACATGTACGAAAAGTGAGGTCATTGGAGGCGCCTGTCCAATTAATGGCAATTTCAGATATGTCAACAAACAAAGAAACCTAAATGTGAGAGAATTAAAAAGCTTCCCCTTGTCTCACTCTTCCAAGACTTGATGTGTACGACTCAGTATGAACTTGACACCACAATAACTCTTATGCACAAAAATTGGACTCAAACAACTCAAACTGGATAGGAGAACAAACAGATTTCCTGGCAGGACAACGTGACAAGTCCAAGCAAACATAAGAACAATCTCTGGGCCAATTGCACTGCCAGGGGATTTGCCTCTGATTAGCTATATCCACTGTCAACACCCATATTGTGCACCTACACCACCATATCTATCACAAGTCATTTATAGTATGCGCTATACTGTATACTCTCATGTGGTGAACCTCACCTGGCTCTTAATTCAGATCCAAACACAGTTTTTTTTCAGTTTTGACTTTGTATGGGATTTACGTTGACTGCAATAACAAAATGCAAGATTGGAAAGCTCCACGCTGGCCCCGTTTGTCCTGCCTTTGTCTTTGGCCCATCCAGACCCCATGCTGATATAAGCCCTATGCTTTACCAAGACAGCCTGTCGTTTTTTATGATGAAACCAGATGAGATTTAGAGAGGGATCTGAGGAGAGGCGGGAAGAGGGATGGATTTTTTTTCCTCTGACACCCCAGCGGAGGAACTACAACGTCCGATTTTCATTTCAGAGTAAAAACTCAGGGGAGTCTGAGTTATGGACATGACACCGAACGCTGTTTTACTGCCAATGATGCGCTCTGTTTGTCCACCTTGCTCCATCTCTATGATGATTCTCTCCCCGCCTGTCTGGCTGACGTGTTTAGTTGTCTGCTTGGATCGTTGCGTCTGTCTGCCCATCTATCCGTCTTATTGGAAGTCAGTTTGTCTTTCAGCTTGTCTCCGTGTTATTTTGTACCTCAGTCTTTATGCCTGTCAGAAGCTGAAGAAGTACAATGTAATTCTCTTGCCTTTGCGATCGACTACCCGCCCTAATAATGGATGCAATGTTCAGGTCCCTAGCCAGTGTGTCTCATTCACATGATCTATCCATCTGCTGTTTTGAACCACCATCGCCTCCCTTTGTATTCCTTCTGTGGTGATAGTATTGAATGTCCCCCTTTGTGCCTCAGAATTGGCTTTACATTTGTGGTGTCATTAAATGCCTTTGTTGGCAGATCATTTGGTTGTTCATTATGTGGGGTAGTTTTATGAGCCGTCTCCTGGCTTGTGCAATAGTCATGCTTGTGATACATGCAGATAATTATCCAACAGCAATCATCTCTCAGATGGTCAATAACAATATGACATTAGGCTGATGGAGTGGATATATATACACTGTGTTATTGCAACCCCATAGGGATTAACATGGGACCATATACTGAGCCTCTGCTGTGCTTCATGAGGTGGAGGGAAAGAGGGAGGGAGATTGTGTAATATAGTTTCTGTGTTTTGAAGAGGAAGGAGAGGCCTGTGTTGTGGCCATGGGGATGGACATAAAACCACATAGCCATGTTATTCATGAAGGAGGGAAAAAAAAGGATGATTATGGGAAATGGAAATGCATTTCTAGAGCCCTCGAGACACACATATACTGTATACTATTGTATATTTTGGTTCCTGTGTTATAAGGGATAGTTGCAGTGCTCACACAAGGGACATTACATATGACAAACCTGTAGTTTGCTTTTGTATGGTTTGTTAAGGGGGGAATATACATGCGGTTCTCTAAAACATTGTTCAAGAATTACATTCCAAAGTACATACTTCAAGTACAACCAAGTTAGTCTACGTCTTGTGTACAGTGCCAAGATGCAAAAAATACAAATGTAAGGAATCTACTCCCGCATTACTAAATGATAAACCTATTCTCAAACTTTGAAAGGACATACAGCAGGTTCACATTTTAAGGTACTACATCACAGACCATTGGCCATGAAGAAACTGCAGCACCTCTCCTGGAGCTAAACCTGGGAGGGGAGCTCATCGGCAAACATCTGGTGGCTGGGCCTTGACCCATGGGGCCTGGTCGGGCCACACGGCGTGGCTTTGTTCACGAGGGTACTATGGGCATTATACTGGTCAGTTGAGGTGAGGAGGGAGCTGAGCCAGAAGACAAATCTTTTGTCCTACCAGTTGATCTACGTTTCGGCCCTCACCTTTGGTCATGAGCTTTTGGTAGTGACCAAAAGAATGAGACTGCGGATCCAAGCAAAGTGAGTTTCCTCCCAAGGGTGGCTGGGCTCACCCTCAGAGAAAGGAGCTCAGACATCTGGAGGGAGTTCGGAGTAGATCCACTGCTCCTTCACGATGAAAGGAGTCAGTTGAGGTGGTTCGGGCCTCTGATCAGGATGTACCTCCAACTGGTAGGAGATCCTACAGTAGACCCAGAAAATGCTGTAGAGATTATACATCTCATCTGACTTGGAAACATCTTGGAGACACCCAGGCGGAGCTGGAAATCCTTGCCGGAGAGAGGAACGTTTCCTGGGAAAACCCCAAAAAATTTGGTTGGACATTTGGCCTACTATACCTGCATGTGATCTTGGTACTTAGCTAGTTACAACAGCTAGTAATCTGCAGTTTCTGTTCCAAATTATGCTAAAGAAAGCTGAATTAGTAAATGTCTTTTTGTATGTACCCAGCGTTAATGTGAGATGATGCAAACCTTTCACCATCAGAATAAGGTCATCTAAACTAAAGTTTCATTCCTGGAATCATCCATTATATGTCAGAAATAATGCTTACAGCCATGTATAAGGATTAATACTAATAATGCTCCAATGGTGCACCCCGCATGATGACATCATCATTGGCCGGTACAATTGACACCAGGATTAATACATTTTTTTTTGCCATATTATGACCCTGCCGCTAATTAATAACAGGTCTGTCATCACAAGCCTATCATAGCCCATCTCATTGTTCTTAGCTGAAAGTAGTGGGATGCGGTAATATTGTAGATGTGTAGTCTCAGTTTGATTCAGCCAATCAGAACTGATGACCATTAGTATTTGTTTTGCAATATGCCACTGGAAGAAAGTAACATTCTGAAAGTCCGTTTTGTGAGAGTAAGCTGGAGGAGGATGAGGAAGAAAATGTAAATCAGAGACTGAAGATGTTTACAGCATCCCAACAGCCTTAGGCACAATTACTTCCATTACCGGGAGGAGATGGAAGAGACTGGACAGAGAATGGTAAAGAGAGAGAGAAGGAGGAAGGAGGTTCAATGAGGGAGGAGATAGGGACGTGCGAGACAAAGACGGAATGAATAAGAAAATTGAACGGAAAAAGAAATAAGGGGAAGAGATAATAATAATAATAATAATAATAATATGGTCACCAAAGGGCAAATATGTCATCACATCTTTCATCCTTATTGATTTTGCTGTTGGACATTGTATTGGTTTTATATTGAGGTCAGAAGACAAATAAGTGGGAACGGAAAATTGCTGTGTGACTGTGATGCATGCTGCATAAACATACGAACATACAGATAGAAAAGGACACAAACTGTTGTACACAGATGTTGAAATGCACACACATGCATGCACGCACACACACATTTTATATACTGACATGCACACATTGGACACATATTGCACAAATGGCTCTTGCTAACATACTGCAGATTTTCCATGACCATTTATTGGCTTAAGGGGATGATGGTTTAGTTGACAGTATGTTTGTGAAGGTATATAAGAAGCTGTAAATGAGCTCCGAGAGATCTCTAGACGCTCATATAAATCCACCAGCGTGGACAATTACTACTTTTTCAGTACTTTTTTTTTCATACAAACAGTATGTGAGAGAGAAAGTAGTAATGGTCAGTTCTTTTCATTTTTTTTTTTAGTTGTACAGCTTCAAATTCTCTGATATTGAAGAATTAATTTGGGCTATTTGTCAGACTCTGTCTCTTTCCTTCTCTCTCTTTGCTCAACTAGTTTGTATTTATGTTGTGTTTTGCTTCCAGTCAGTCAGTTCAGTGTAATCAATAATATGGGAAGGGTTTCTCTCAAAGAACATGTGTTCAGTGTGTGCTTGTATCTGTGTATTTTTGTGTCTCATGCTAAATATGCTCAGGGCAGTACTACAATACTTTATTCTGGTATTCATAGTTGTTTTCAGGTATGTGTGCGCACACCTCTTCTGTATACTTTTTTATTGATGTATTATTGTGAGGCTTGAGGCAAAAATACCATCAATAAATCCTCATAACAGAACCAAAAAAAAAAGAGAAAACCTTCAAGAAACTAATATAATTTTGAATGTCTTGCTAAATAATGCCACCAACCTGAGTCAAACAAACAAGGTTTTCATTTATTCATTTTGCCTGCTTATTTCTTTTCAGGGTCATGGGGACAGGAGCTTCTTTTTTCAGTTATGAAAATTGCATGCAGGTAGCAAAAACTAATATGGGTCTAATTTCATGGGTACTTTCCCTTTGAATTCAGGCTGTTACAGGAGTCTTCAAAACAGCTGTTTAACAAAAAACGATTATTTTCTATCGAGTTCACCAAATTCTGCACACATCCAGAAACTTATTTTCATTCACAAAGTGGCACTATTTTAACCTTTTAATTAACCGAAGCTTTTAAGCAAAAGGGGTTGACTAAGGGACTGAATTGTTGCCTTCAGCATTTTCGACTTTCTTGTTTGAAATATGTGAGCAGTCATCTGGGTGTCGCTAAACTGTGTGTTACATGATTAGAACAGGTCTGAAGCCTCATAACTCTCCTCCCTAATAAAGACGAGTTGTGACACCACGCCTCATGCCAGCTTCAGTATATCATTCTAACACTCTGAAGCAATGCGCACACATATCATCTCCTAACATACATACACACACATACACACACCCTCATCACAGTTATACTGTGCACTGCTTCACTATCAGCCGTGTCTCCTACAAAATGACATTCCCATACAACTAAACTGTATTCTGTATTCCCACCCACCCAGTGTGTGTCCTTACACTCTTAAAGCTGTGTCACCACACCTCATGCGCACTTTCCCTGAGCGTTTAATTTGACAGGATTAGGTTTACATCATAGTTAATGGAAAGCTTGGCACGTCTCATAACTGCGTCGGCGTCTAACGCTGAAGGCCGTGACAAAGCGTCTGTATTTGACGCCCAGGGAATGAGAATGGGCTGGGACAGTAGGAGCCGGGGATCAAACCGCCAACCTTGTGGTTAAAGGACGACCCGTTCTACCCGCTGAGCCACAGCCGCCCCCGCAAATGCCCCATCATCTTTAATTATAAATACACAGTATATTGTATACAAAACAACATGTGTCGTCTTCACCCCTATTATCTAAGTCCCATGATGATGGCTTAACAAAGACTGCCCAACACACACACACACACACACACACACACACACACACATTGGAATACATACAGTACATCAGAGCAGCAGCACATCCATCTCAGTGAGTCTTCATTATGGGTGATATGTCGACCATGCACTGCTATATATTTAATAGTGATAAATATAGCAGGGTCTTTATTGCTATTTCAGGACATGGGGCATACATCAACAGGAAAAATGATGTGTATCGTAAGTTTATAGTCTTTATCCTGTCATCTGTGTTTCAGTTGTGTGATTAATGTCCTTATTTAGAGGCTGATTCAGACTTTGACTTAAGAGCTGCAGATTGATCAGATTGATATTATTTTTAAACATTCTGATTTACAGATTCTGATCCTGCAATAGTAAAAAATAAGTGAAATAAAAAAAGAGAAAAGTACGTCTCTCTGTGTCTTTGTAGCTGACAGTTCTTGTGGCGTAGAGAATCCATTGTGTGGGTAGTTTGCTCTGACAGCCAAACATGAGAGTTGGAGAAAGTTGTAACATAAAAAACAATACTAAAATTACATTATGCAAATTTTATTTTATGCGGCTGATTCTCATCTAAACCTCCTTGGTTTTCAACATACAATTAGTAAATGGACTAAAAGTTGCAAGACCACTGTAAACACCATAAAGCAGGGTATGCTTCAGGGCCTGGCTAACTTGTGATTGACAGGTTGCTACCACAGTGCTGAAAATGTCTTATTCAGCGTTTGGTTGTACTCAGCTCCACCCTCTCGTATCACTTCTGGTTGCAAAAAGCAATATGGTGACGGCCCAAATGCAGAACTGAAGGCTTCAAAACGGCAGTCCACAAACCAATGGGTGACGTCACGGTGACTACGTCCACTTCATACAGTCTAAGTGTGTAGACAAATGTTGAGCACTTCATGGAGGGTATTATACACAAACTAGATGGATGAGGCATTGCTCCATCATATACTAACAAGTAAGTAACAAACCCCACCCCCCGGAATGCAATGGGTTGATCTGACCACTGTGGAGTTTGATTGTTTTTCAAGAGAAGGTGCCACATGCAATCATTTCAAATTATACTGAGCTTTATATTTGTCAAGCAAGTTTTGAGTTCCTAGAGGAAAAGTTTACAAGTATAATAGTATCATACCACAGTTTCAGAGGAAAACAACCCAACGAATCATGTGTGACCTGACAAGATGTGGAGCTGGGCAGACTGACCAGACAGAGTATGGATAAAACTACACGAGCAAGCAAATGATAGAGGATGTACTGTAACTAATTACATTTAAACCCTGTAAGACTACACATTTCTTCGTGCTTCCCAAATATAACATATATTTTTTCTTCTCAGTGGGTGACTTCCTTGCATTCTGATCTGGGTTCAGTGACAAAGTTTGCAGAGAGAAGAAAGTCAGGGAAAGGCTAGGGCTTCACGTTGCTCATAGATCTGGATGAACCACGGGAGACCATTCTCTCCCATAGTTTAATGCACCCACTGAGCTACAGTAACTGAAAGGTTAAAATATGAGGCACATACAGGATGCAAGTGCACACACAAATGCACTCACAGGCAGTAATGTCAGTAAAGCCTTTCCAACCAACAGTTATAAAGTTATAAAGTCTCTGTTGAATCACTTATGAAACAGCAGCACCTCAACACACCCAGAGACACACTAACATGCATACAGTTTTGGCCGTAACTGTTGAACTGTTGCTTTTTCTGAGATGTCTTTTGGTCTTTGTTTGCAATCTATTATTCACATAATGGCCTTAACTCAAGGTTCACACATTATAAAAAGCTAGTAATTGGACTTCGAGTTAAGATTTTGCCAAGGTCAAAAATGAACTTTCACACTGTGTTGGGTTGTCTGTCACAACAGCAATGGTTTTACATTCTACCACACAAATGTAAAGCGTAATGCATACATGCACGGGAATACGCAAACAGAAATGTAAGCCATTTTTATAATAGTAAGGCCTTGTAAATCATGTGAAAGTGGCAATTTCAATTTGACATTATTTCTATTACAGCTTACTCTTACATACTGTATATACTGACCTATAGAGTACCACTGTCTATACTGTTCATATCAGATCTATAGCTTATACACCGCATTCATACCTACAGCTGTTTACTCTGTATATAATGTCTTTTAGCATTACTTGTAATTACACTCTGCACTATACATTTTATACATATTGTACATGTCTGTTTTATTCATACCCCTTACTGTTTATTCTTTATTGTATGTTTTATTCTGCATATTATTCTGTACACTACTCTACACTTCTGGTTTGATGCAAAACTGCATTTCGTTGTCTCAGTAGCCTACCTGTATACCCTGACAATAAAGTACAATCTAATCTATACGATAACAAGTGTTTGCCTCATTTGATATAAGTTGGGTCATACAGACAGGAAAAGTAGCCATGACACAGTATCAATTGTAGGTAAATGTGATACTACTGCTGCTTTTCTGGAGCATGGGCGCCTGCTGACATGAAAAAATCATCTTTTTAAAAAAGTTATACATACTGCTTTACATGTTCTCAAACTGTCAGTAGTTTGCTCCCGGTGATTGCTAATGTGGCAGAGCAACATGTTACGGCACCTTGGCTCCATACAAAATGTCAAATTCACAGTTTATCTCGGTCTCTCCACAAAAGTCTATGCTGTTGACGATCAGCTTGCCACTTTCACTTTCATTTTGTTGTGCATTCCAAGCCGCTGCATCTCAATGAAAGCATATGAGCATCATGGCAAGATGTGAATTTAACCACACTGATTTGTAATGCTCTCATTTTATGGCAGAGGTTTAAATCAGCACAAATCTCTCTGACAAGAATGAAAGCCATGAGCGCAATTTATTGCAAAACAGGATTTAATCTGCTCATGCATTAAATTGACTCCTGATCCTGGGACACACGGATTTCTCAATAAAGCGGTGTCTGCTCTTAATTAAGCCAACATGAGGCAAATAAAATAAATCTGTAAAAAATATATATTCAAATTAAACAACATTGTCTTAGGCAATCCTTACCCAGACAGAATAATTAAAACCACTTCAATTTGACAGTTCTCTGCCCCCTCTTCCCCCTACTCCTCATCCCCAGCATTTGTCCCTATCTTTTTCAGCATGCAGACTTACACAATTAGCCCCAGTCCAGAAGGTAGTGGGCTTAGCAGCTGGAAAGATAGAGATACATAGTCTCGACTGGAAGACAGGTTTGTTTTTTTTAGCAGTTCTGCCTGCTTAAAAATGAAGGCATGACATCATTTCCATAAACCATGTTGAGCATCCACTTTTTGAGAATAATATAATAATATAGGTAATATAGTAATAATATAGGATATTACTATAATGGTTATGTGTATATACTTATTTGTCATTTAGAAATTGTGCCACTTTCAGGCGTCAGTGTTTCCATCATCTGTGCAACGTATCCTCATACAACGGTTTGTATGATTATTATAAGTTAAGTTGTGCCTCATTTTTTGTGCGTTTTCCTATACTAATGTCCAGCAACACGTGACGCTCGCTTCAATTTCCGCTCCAGTGTTTTCAAACTGAACTTCTGTCTTCACAGGAAACAATTTGGTTAGGTTTAGGCAACAAAACTACTTGGTTTAGAAAAAAAATTACTTGGTTAGCTTTAGAAAGCTTAAGTAAGAAAGTTACGCGACAAACTACTTAGTTAGGTTTAAGAAAAGATCGTGGTTTGGGTTAATATAACTCCGGAAATGGCATAACTTAAGTACAGAAGTTATGTGACAAACAAATCAACGTTGACTTCTAGTTTCACAGGGGGCGAAAGTCCTTTGCGAAAGTCTGGTGTTTTTTGACCCACCGTCCATCCCCACCTCCTTGCTATGCGTCGTTTGTTGCTCTTAATACTTCTAGGTTCACAATTACGTGGATTACATATGAATTGATTTTGTTGATATATATAAATATATATGAATTACAGTGCGTTACTTTTCGTAGGTGTAGCCACGAATGGTGTATGGGAACAGCCTGATTTGTGTGTGTGAAAGATGGATGATGTGCTGGTACAAGTGGGTGGAGTGGTGACTGCTGAAAGGTGAAGGACTTTCATAATGGCTAGATATTGTACAAAAAATAAAATGGAAAAAAAGTCCAAATTCATGCTGGAGGAGCTTTAATATACTGTATTATGACAAGAGAAACTGTTACATGAGTACACTGAATTTCCTTTATTCCCACATGAAGGATGTGTTATTTATCATGTAATGGTTAGTGAGTCTGCTGGCTTGACTCATATCCCAACATCTTGGTTTGACGCCTGGGCTTTGGTAGTATATTTACTGGTCCTTGATGGAGAGTGGGCTGTTTGCTAACTCTTGGGTAACAGTTGGGTAGGAGGCCTGAACCAGCAAACAGATTGTGAACACTGATGAACAGCATGCTCGCCTTGAACCTGCAGAGACTAACGTCGCAAGGTGTGTTTTTTTTTAGTGCTATAGACGTGTGTGTGTGTGTATGTGTGCGTCAGAAATACCAGATGGTGGTGGCACAGCAGAAGGGAAAACTGTCATTATTTTAGGCTTAGACTCTGTACCAGTGTATCAGCTAACCTGTGTGTGTCCCTAGGAGAGGAAGAGCAGAGAAATGGAGAGATGAGCTGACAGAATTAGACATGAGATGCCCTTGATAAAATAAAAATATACACATGATCACTGCTAGACAATGATTGTCTCAAGAGTGCTAATTTGTCCCAGTATGAACTGATGATGATGAAGATCAACTTTTATTTTGGGCTTTAAGTTTGCTGCAATAAAATGATAATAAAATTATAAAACAATAATAAAAACCGCAAATGGAAATGTATGCAATCCAATTACAAAGTCAATTGCTGTAATGGTTTGGAATGTATAATAAAATACAGTAGCTCACCTCTCCCGTAGGGATAATATCACATTATTAGAGAGGACAGATTATATAACCTCCTCATAAAAAACCCTCACACATATAGCCGTTATTGGTGGTGTATATGTGCACACACAGTACCAGTAGATTGGATATGCACATGCACATAAACCACGCATAAAAAAGCACACATGCACTTAGTTATACGTACACAAACACAGGCAAACTCACACAGTTGTGCACACACACACAGATGACAGGCATGACATTGAGATACGGATCTAATGAGGCAGACTGATTATGAGAATCCAGTGTGGATGTTTCATTTCTTCAGCCTTGTGTGGAACTTCATTAGACTACTGTTAAGGAGATAAGGTATTCAGATTCAGTTCCAGACAGATAAGAACAATGAGCTCTCCTTACACGGATCCAATACTGCATCCCTACGCCATAAGGGAAGCTCACCTGAACTGAGGGAAATGTATTTTAATGACTCCTGCAATTAGGAAAGTTAAGATTAAAAGTGCTCTTAAATGTGTCCTATTTGTAATCAGAGTCATTTAAAAAAAAAAAAAAAGGAAATGCAGGTACAGCTGTAGAGGAAAAGTACACTGTAGGTGATACACTGCAAAGAGCAGCAAGCAAAGCGGGGTATTACAGTAAAATAGAGGCGGAGTGAAGTGGAGTTGGGGAATGGATAGGGAGATAAAGTGAGGTGTGGACAGAGGGAGGGAGGGATGGAAAGCTAAAGAAAGGATTAGCCATGCGGCGAACCGGAGAGGTTGAATAGGTAATGAAGGAGACAGGCCAGTAATGCATGAGAATAGGATAGAGGAGCTTAGCAGGAGTCGTGCAGTGCATTGATTACTTCTATCTGTCATTAGCTATAGTCCCTATACCTACAGGGTTGGAGGGGGTGGGAGGGTGGTTAGAGTAGGGGAAGACAGGAGCCAGAGGGGGGAGGTTTTAAGTTGTTAGAGTAAAATAAATAATACAAGTCGAGGAATACACAAGAACTACACAAAAAACAAGTTTTTGATTGGTAAATCTGGTGTTTTGTGTTTACAAACCATCCTGCAGTATGTATCATTGCCTTCTCAGTGGATTTTATAAGATGTTGGGCCAATGTAATGCTTATAATGTTTGATTTTATTGGGACCGTAAAATGTAGTGTCATATAGTAACACACTGTAGCCCTAAGGAGAGCAGATGTGCTTGCTGCTCCGCCACACCTGCTTTGTGGGCTGGAAAATGAACCAGTGAACTCCACTGCTTCACTACAAGTGAATCATTCCAGACCAGACGAGTCGAGGCCTCAGCCAGAACACTTGTGATAATGAATAGAGAGAAGAAACGTATTGTGAGTTATCGATTCAGCTGTTATTTACTTCATCAATTTGGTTTTATTTTGTTATTTAAATGAGCTGTGGAAATGGTTAACACCCTCAAATGAGTTCCTCATCTATCAAATGCAGTAAAAGAGTAGATTAGGTCTTTAATTATTTATTATCTGGGGGAATCTTGCTCTGCAGCCAGCAGAAGGTGTTAAACTGACTTGGTTTACTAAACAGTTTTACTCAAGAATGCATCAGGGGCAACCGGTTTTGCTCACTTATATTTTGCCTGTGTACTTGTGTCATTGAGAGGATATCTTATTTATGCATTGAGCATATGCACATAACACACATTTAAGATGCTTGTTTGCCTCACTTTAATTAAAACTATAATTTAGGAGTAAGACACACACAATTGAATTGTGCAAAACACTGTAAGACCTCTTGCTGCATTAATGGTAGTTGTCCCCACAGGAAAGCAGTTCAACAAAGCACACACACACACACAAACACACGCACGCACACACACGCACGCACACACGCGCACACACGCACACACACACACACACACACACACACACACACTCACTGGAACAAACACTTTAACTAAGACATTTTCAACAGACTTAGTAAATCTAGTTCAGTTGGGTTCACTCATTCTAGCAACCGTTGCTGTTACTGCTGTCTGTGAAAGTTGCCCTCTTATAGCAATGAGTGGGTGGTGGCCATTTTCTGCTCTGACTCTTCTGGAGAGCCAGTTTAATCTCCCAGCATGCTCTAGTGGCCCAGCGGGGGTCCTCCACTTTGCTGAGAGAGGTGGCCAGCGAGCTGCCTGTTGCCCAGCGACTTCGAAGTGTCTGACTATTTGTGCTTGTGTGACGGTGTGTGTGTGTTTGGTGAGTCATGAGAGCCAGGACAAAATTAAACCACACAGACAGGGCTAATGAAGAATTCAAAGGGACCTGAGCAGAAGCACACACACACGCACACACACACACACACACACACACACACACACAGACAGTCTGAGCCATATACAGTCCCACAGCTTGGGACGAGCTTGGAAGGGTTGTTAAATGAATTCTCAGAGAGGGGTCTTTTTGCGAGGATGTTGTTTTGCAGCAGTAAATGAATTAGCTAAACAGCAAAGCCAGCGTGCACAGAGACAGCCACTAAGCCCCCATCTGGCTAGTACTTTACATGGAGGCCTGTCTGAACACACCCAGAAGTACCAACCTATTGGTGTCATGCATATGTGTGTGTGTGTGGGTGGAAGAATGAGACAGACATGCAACAAGTAGAGGATAATCTAGGGTCACCAGCTTCAGTATTATAAATAAAAACGACTCAGTGAGGAGAGCAGAACACTGATATATCCTGATGTGTTATGCTTGAGGTCATACTGGCCCAAATAACACCTTTTAGTTGGCAGTGTAAACAGGACTTTTAAAAAATAGCCCAAAGCTACCATCATATTAATGTTAACCAGTTGTTCCAATGAATTTAGGCAAGGTCTTTGCTCTGGTTTTATTGTGAAATAGGGCAGTGCCCATTCAGAGCATGTGCCCGTCCGGAACGGGCCGATTGCTTGGCACACAGATGTTATGCTTGCAGCATTGTCGAAAACCACGCTATGGCTGCTTGTACCTTCCAAATGTGAAGTTGGTTGGATAAACGGTTCCCCAGATATGCGAAGGACAGTCATACATACACACACAGACAAAGAATACTTCCTATGTAGTGATGCTGCAACATTACCATCTAATGGCCAAATGGAATCAAATTGACCATGGCCACTCAGACATCATACCTACACATGTCCACCAAATGTGGTCACAGTAGTACAAAGCATTCAGAAGGTATGACATTTTTTTTGTAATAAAAGCCCTTCCCACAGCATTTGAGCCAACTTTGAGGGTCGGCTTTAACAAAACTATATTGAACATCAACAATCCAAAAAAGTAGTTTTTCCGGCTTGGCCCAGAGATGTTCTGTACCAAATTTGGTAACGATTGCTCAAATTTTGTAGGAGGAGTAGCAAACAGTCTGATTTGGACAAAATTTGAAATGGTGGAAAATCAATCTAGCCGCAACTGGGCATGGCTTATATGGATAGATTCGTCTGAACCCAATTTTGTTTCTGAGACTTAGGGTCCAAAAGTTTCAGGCCAAAATGTAAAATTAATTGTTATAGTGCCACCATCTAATCAAATTCCACCACATTCAACTTTGGGTCCTGAGCAATACACCCGCCAAGTGTGAAGTCGATAGGATGAATGATTCTTGAGCTAGGCGAAGGACAGACCCACTTACCCATAGACAGAGATTTTAGTCCAAATTTGATTTGGACAATGGATCTGAAAAAACAAGACGTCAGTAGATTCATCAATAATGAGAATCACCATTAGTAACGGCCCTAGCTAGCAGCAACTCATCGTTGTCCTTTTTATTCCAGAGTTGTATGGCCATCTCTGTCCATGTGTAATGTCAGTCTGGTATGTTTTTATTTCTCAAGCCCTTCCGGATGATATTTCACCCTGCCTTTGTCAATTTATCTCACAGAGGTCATTTTGCAATTATCAGCTCATATTACAAAACATATATTTGCTGTGGGTTGTTATCTCAATGCAATATAGTACACAGATGGGAAAGGAAGCTTGGAACAGTCTGCAGAGGGAAATTGCATTGAGGTAGATGTTAACTCAGGCCAAATTTAAGACGATTGTAAATTCTGTGGCAAATGACTCCATAGGTAATTGTCTTTGCTCTTTTGGGCCTTTTATTATTGTTGTCTGTTTTAGTGTTGTTTTGTCTCTTTGACTGCTTTGGTATCTTTCTGTGGACAACTTTTTATGCAGCTGTCTTGTTCAGTCTTCTTTGTAAAAGCGGTCTTTGACTGCTTAAATACAGGCTAAAAAACATTTAGCAGACAAACAAGTGGTATAACTGGCCATAAAATGTTATAAACATAGGGCATTCATTTGGTTTAGCACGGAGGAAGAAGTTTCAAGCCTGTTGGACACACATACACAGACTGATGCCTGGAATGGGCAACATCATTTGCCAATAAACAAGATGGGCTGCAAATTCTAATCCTAATTAGTTACCAGTTGGTGGTAACACAAATATGGTATTCATTTTCAGAGCTATGTTGATGATACACAGTTATGTGTGCCAATTAAACTAATGACCCCTTAAGTCATCAAAAACGTCAAGTGTGGCTATTTAGTATTCAAAACCGGATGACCTCTAACTTCTTGTTGCTGAACACTGACAAAACAGTGTCATAGCTGATTCTCTCTCGTAATTTGAGTCTCACAATCACATAAGCTCAAGGTTGCCATAGGCAGATTTGAACTGGTGCTTTCTCTCCATGAAATTCTGATACATCTATTAATTTCTTCAAGGTTTGATTATTGTAATATTCTTCTTTGCTATCAACCTCACTCATCCACCAACAGCCTGCAACTGTTAAGAACACTGATGTTAAGAGTCCAAACTAGTTCCAGGAAATTTGAAGACATCACACCGATCCTCATCTTCCGACTACGTGCCAGAGTCAATTTCAATTACCCTGACCTACAAAACTGTGCTTGGAATAGCTCTGCCTTTCAGCTCTCATTTAAACCCTATACTGTACACCTCCATGCACAGGTCCTCTTGACTCCAGTTACAGTGCTCATCCATTTTAGAGTATTACCCTCCTATGGTGCTTATCTTGGGAACAGCCTCCCCATCCTCATTAGAACAGTTCCTTCATTGGAGACCTTCATGGTTGACTCACCTGTTATCACTTTGTGCAACCTGCCTTTACATTGTGGGTTGGCTCAACATCTGTTTGTGATTAAAACCTCAATCTCTTCTGGTTTACAGTAATTGTGTTGTTTTTTTGCTGTATGGTTTATTACTATCACTATTTTTTTCTTGAGTATTGCTTGTTATTGTTTCTCTATCTGATACAGTTTGACTTTAAATGGCATATTATTGCTCTATTGTACAGTTTGATGATTTTTTTTTTAATTTTGTAATTTTGCATTCTGTACATTACTTAAAACCTGCAATAACTTTTTTTTATATTAAGTTGTGAACATAACACTGCATATCACCTTAATATCATGAACTTGTTAGCAAACAGTGTCTGATATAGACATCCAGTAGTTACAGAGCAACATTTTTATTCATTTGGTGTCATGTTTGTGTCAACCTGATGAATGTTAGTCCAATATCCACTCTCTTTTAACTCTGATTTGGTCAACTCCTGAGGGAAATATCTGACTTTTTAGCTGCTAAATGCTAAATATGTTCACTGGCTAGTCACTAACTTTGTCTGTATGCTGTTTGGTGCTGAGCAAGTGGAGTATAGTGGGGTTTTAGAGCTTTTTTCAGTGAAAACAGCTGCTTGCTGTGGCCGAAAACGACACAATGAGAGCAAACCAAAACAGTAAAGTAAACAATATATGATATGCTGATACAATGCTTTGTAAAGCCAAGAGGAGCTACATATTCAGGTGATAATTCTCTGTAGGTTCATCCCTATGAGATCACATTATTTTCCACTAAATATATTGTTATCATAAAAATACTTACATACTTATGTCCACTTTGTCTTGTTTTAATTTATTTTAAGACTTTCTTGGTAACTTTTTAAGGCACAGTGGTAAGCTCCTATCTACATAAACTATTCTTAAATGCCTTGAGCAAAGCTTGAAGTCCTCGGGCAGGGTCATGCTGGTTCTTCCAAGGTCTCAAAACTCATCCATCTACCTCTCTGTGTAGTTTTTTTTGTCTTCCTCATTCTCTACCACCCCATCCACCCTGCACACTCTATCTCTCTTTCTCCTTTATTCTGTCTGTCTCACTTGTTTTTCACTCAGTCTCAAATTGTCAGGTTTTCTAAATGAGATTTAATACTGGAGCTGTCAGGCAGGCGACTGATACCGATCAATCTCCAGAAAGCCGGGGAACGTGATGGGACAGAGTTTGATTCCCGCAGAGAATCAACTGGAATGCTTATCCAGAGCATCTCGTCTGGGCCCAAATGGATGCTAAAAAACACAAAGCAAAGGCCATGTGATACGCTACAGGCTTGTCAAGGATGGAATGGTTCATGAAAAATCTGATTTCAACATTTTGATAATGTAACAGCCATTTTCAACCCTTAAAAGCAGGAAGCTGTATTGCCGCCATGGCATTTTAAAGCATCACTCCAATAAATTCAAGACTCTAGTAGAGCAGGAGTGCATGGAGACACACAATATCAATATCAATGTCACACTGATCGCAGTGATGAATGGTATAATTTACATACGGCGCTTATTATCTAGTAGTGATAAATAAACAAGGCCCACGTAACTGAATGAGATCACCAGGCATAAATCACTTGGCTTATTATGTGTATCTAGTGTGTCATTATACTGCTCAGTAATGTGATTAATGTCATTACTTACAGTAGAGCCAGATTCACCTCGTGACTTAAGCCTTGCATAGTGTTGATTAAGATTAACCATGGTGGAAAATTAAGAGAAGTAAAAGAGACATTTTTTTAATGCTCGATGGTGTTGATGATGACACATAAACAAGGTGTTTTCTGGTAGACAAGAATAAAGGGATTTTCTCCTAAAAATGAATTCTCGAGGCATGCACCTGTTGTCACACAGGTGTATAATATGATCTGAAGAATTAGGTGGTACGGTTAAAAAAAAAGAAAAAAAAAGATGTGTCTGTGTGTGGGGGTCATGGTGGATTGTTCTACGACAAGAGTCCATGGCCAATCCACCATGGAGATTCAGTCCGTAACTTTACGCCGTCTTTAGCTCTCAGTGAGATTACACTCAGGGGGACTGATTAGTCATGTTGCCTTGGTCTCAACGAGGCTTTGTTCAGTCAGTCAGTTCAGTTTATTTTAATAGGCACACCAAAATACACAAGTGTGCACATACACACCCACACACAGCTGACAGTGTTATATACATTTTCAATGCATATATCAGTTGTCATTTTATGTCTCATTTGTGTTTTTTGCCTCCACAAACCTGTACGGAATACATTGCCAAGCTGCCAAACATAGAGCAAAGAGGTGACAAAATGTGTTTGCACTTCGCAGTGTGTCTAAACATGCAGACACTCAGTCAGTGTCAGTTGTCTGCTGGGTGCAAAAGTGAGTGAGCAGGTGAGGTGACGGCTGCGAGGTTACACATATGATAAGAGGGGAGCTGCAAATGGGATGTGGTGCAGAATTTGCTAATACTTAATTTTACATGTCCGCAAATTTCATGGTAATTAGGTGATAATTAGCAAGTAACCTATTTGAAATTGCTTTGGAATTACTGTGAAATTAACCCAATATCTACCTCCAAATTTATTAAAAATTAATTTAAACATTATCTAATAATTATATTCCACTATTTCCCAATAGCTGGTTATTTAATACATTTCCAGGAAAAGAATACGAAGTTAATTGATATGCTGTATTTCCATGTCTGCTGATAAATAGATAATAATTAGCAAATAACTTATTTGAAATTTCTTAAAAAACTCCCTGAATCATTACATAAGCTACCAGGTTACATCTGTGTAGACAATAAGCCACACAATGATGAGATTTGTGCCTGATCAGAAGAATCTTCTATTAGTTTTGTTTTCCACCTCTGATGAAGAGCAGTGCACAGCTGCCTCTCAAGCCTAAGGACCCTATGTTAATGATTTTATGTTATTTTATTATATCATTATTACATAATGTTTATAATTAAGCCATTTTTGATATATTTTGAGGAAATATTGGGGTAATTTGGCAGTAATTCCAAATAGGTTACTTGCTAATTATCACCCAATTACCATGAAATCTGCAAACCTGTAAAATAAAGTGTTACCCAGAGTTTTTACACCAATAATAGTGATATCAGATTACTCACAGGTCGAATCGAGAAATATATCTTGGAATAGTAAATTTAATTTAGGGTGGAGTGGTGAAGATCTACAGCTGGACATCACCATAGTGGCAGTTTAAATAAAGGCTATGACAATGCATGATGCCACTGAAGTTGAATACGTAGACAATGAAAAGCAGAGGACCAAGCACTGATCCTTGTGGAACACTTTTGAAAAGAGCAGCAGTGGTAGAGTTATCAGGTCTTGTAGATGCTGTTTTTGTATAAAGTGAATGGACTCCGGATTGAAACAGAACTAGTAATTAGCTAAGGTTTGAATTGTGGGGCAACATGTTCTAGAAAAATTGATGGAACGGAGAGATCGTTACTGGGGGCGTCTGGTTTGAGTCCAGATTTTTTAAATATAGAGGTGAAGCATGTTAACGGGTGAGGTAAAGCTACCACAAAAATGATCCAGTCTGTAATCCAAGGAATTCTCAAGTCTGTACAGCAGTGCAGCTCATAGCATGTACAGCCAACAGGACATATTTAGTCCAGCTGCAGAAAAATAACTCAGCAAAGCACTTCATGTGTCTGGCAGCAGCCACATCATGACATTTGTATAACGTTGTCATTCCCAAACCTATTTGAGAGACATTATTACAATTTCTAGGCCTGTCCTCTTCATGTAATTCAGATTGGAAACATTGGAAATATTAGTAAGAGGGCGAATAAGGGCTCGTGATTGAGAACTCTCTATTACCCATTGAGTCCAGTAGAGGGTCTGCGTGTGTTAGAACAGAGAATTTTCATCTCCAAGAAACAGTGCCATACTAAGGTAATTAGGGCTACAATTGTAGTGAGTATACTGATTGGCTCATATAATTATTGGATAGAAATAAATTTGATTTTCACAGCACCTAAAGAGTTCTTCCTTTCATTCTTACTCTGTCAATGTATTAATTACTTGCTTTTTACTCGCTCCCTCTCTCATTTTCCCTCTTTGTCTTTGCTCATCTATGGACAAAGGAGAGGCAGCAATGTTATCAGATACCATCAATAAACTCAGGAGCAGAGAGTTCAGACAAAGACATACCCAAACTCACACAAACACAGTCTGTCGATTGAATGCAGGTAATTTTTGCAATGTTGCTGTGCCATTAAAGGTCCATGCGCTATTGATCTTTACACAGAGGGGAACTGTAATAAAAAGGAAAGAAAAGAGAGGAAGAGATGGGGCAGAACAAATCTGAACTGCTGCTCTATTGATTCAAATGAAAGCTTAGTAAGAATTAAAGCACAGTAACAGGTGTTTTAAGTAAACGGCAGGACAAGAAGTTAAAGTGGGAAATAAAGTAAGTACCTATTCAACAAAATAATGAGGTTACTTAAAGCTGGGGACAGAACAATTCAAAATGATTACAGTGCTATCAGAGTATGATCAAAACCTGTATAAGACCGGATAACACAACAAAATAAGACTGGATGTAAATGTTGCCTTTTTTTTCATTGGACGAAACTCTCCTCATATAGCTAGGGATTATACAGGGTGTCAGTTACGGACTGCGAAAAACAACGTGATGGAATACAAGATTCTGAAAGACAAACATGCATGGAAAGCAAACATAATGTATAACCATCCCAATGGGACTATAAAAAGTTACTCTTGCAAACTGACTATTGATTGTCCATTACTTACAGAAACGAATGTGTATCTGAAGGTACCAGTCTAATCTTTAATGTATACATCATGCATAGATTATCTGTTCATTAACGTGACAGAAGATCTGGCAAGAACCCCAGAGGAGCAGCTCCACCATTCTTCAGTATGTTGACATGTAAATAGACTTTTGATGGGCTGGCTAACCTATGATGGTCACATGTAATCAATGAGAATAATTAGAAAGAGGGGACACCTTAATATCTCATTAATTTCAATCTCTTTCCCTCTCTCAGTTAGTGTAGAGAGAGAGAGAGAGAGAGAGAAAGAGAGAGAAAGAGAGAGAGAGAGAGAGAGAGAGAGGGAGAGAGAACCCACCAAGGACATTTGTTCTTATTAAAATGATTTCAGAGCAGCAATTAACCAGACTGGCGACACTATCACCATTCCCAACCAATCAAACAGCCACAATTCCAGGCCATAAAATAATCTTTATTCGTGGTTACACAAGAAGGAGTTATAAAGCAGGTTGGGAAATAATTACTGAGCATTCTGGGTAATTATGACCAGGATATGGTCCAAGCCTCCACATTCAGTAAAGGCCCAATCAGTTCCATGTTCGACCATATAAATTAAAGGTATAATCACATGTGATACAAATGAAAAAAATATAAATCTGCATTTCGTGTGTCTACACTGTATGTTTCAATGTTGTGTTTTGAATTTTGGTGATAAGGCTTTCCTTTTTGAAAACTTTTTTTTAATTTGTATTTACACAGCCCGTTCTCCTTCCCAGGATGTCAAATACTGATGCTTTGTCACGTCCGTCGGTGTGTGATACCGCCGCACAAGGCACCCTTTAGTGGCGGTATGAGACACACCGGGTTTTCCATTAACTACATTAATGTAAAGTCATACAGGTAACAGTAAAAGCTCCAAGAAAGTGCCCTGGGAATGACTGTGGTGATGTAGTTTAAAGAGTGACACACAGGAGTGGTGTACAGGTCCAACAAACACAAGGCTTTCATCCAGGAAATTAGACATTCCTTATCTTTTTTTCAAATTGGGATTCAGTCCATCCCTTCATGAGCATGTTCCACACAGGCACATGGCATTACTGCCTTTTTAACCATGGTTAAACTCCGGAGAGGAAAAAAAATCAAACATTGTCTGGGATAGGTAACCTGAGGCGCCAGGTTTGAAAGAGGAAGCTTGTTCTTAAAAGGTTATAGGTTGTGATATGGGTTCAGCTAGGGAATGAGAACACTCTCATGTAAAAGCTTTGATGAAGGGTTGCCTTGAGCAACACATTTAACCCCAACTGGCCCTGCTGACGGTTTGTGTTGAATGTATGGAACTGCATATATATATATATATATATATATACATATATATATATATATATATATATATATATAGTATAGAGTATGTAAGTATGCTTTTACCTATGTGGGGTGAAGCATATTGTGCTTTGATTCATCTGATCTTGACTAATGCGGCAGCATTAAGGCACCAAACTGAGGAGCAAATTCACAAAAGGATTGTGCTGCTTTTGCGGCCTCTAAACCTGCACAAAAAAATAAAAAAAATAAAAATAAACTGCGTAATTCTTAAAGCAACCGCAAAGGATGAAATGCACCCCAACTGCACTGCCAAGCAAATAGCATCTTGTTGCTCCTATGCTTTTAACACATATTGAAATCAGGTAATATGCAAACATTTGGCACACAATTGGCTCCTTTCTGTGCAAATGAGCCTTGTTGCAAAAACAGTACAATTCAAAAAGATCAACTAATAGCTAATAGCCACATGCAGTTGCAGTGACATTAATAGCATCTCCAGAGAGTTGGTGGTAACTGAAGCACACCGACAGATTGGGATATTAAATGCCAAATATGGTTTCTTCCGTGCCTGAAGTTTTGAGGAATGCCAGTGCTCCTCGTCGGTCAGGACCTGTAGCGCGGTCTGAAAAATTAATTTTTCTTTTTCTCTCTGCCATTGCTCTTGCCATAAAGGCAACAGTTATACTTTGTCACATGGATAATTGCTCTCAGAAATAAAGGGCAAATTGACCTTTCGCTAAGTCCAGCCCCTTTGCTAAGTCCCGCCCTTTCAAACGCAAACTGGCCAATTATAGCATTGCATCGGCCAACTCATTGGCAGTATCTTTTGTGAATCGGACCTTGAGATGGGGCAGATAGCTGTTGCAAGTGATGTGCAATTAATGGTGCTATCAGTGGCCGCAATCCATTCATTGTGTATTCGCCCGTGAGTCCTTAATACTGTGACAATGACTATCATAATGATTTGGAGGACTCACTGATCACTGATAATGAGATTTATTTAGGAGCCTTTGAACAAGATATTAGCTGATTTATTTTGTTAAAAAATGTTGTTCATCTCAAATGAGCAGGTTAATATAGTATAAATTAAACTCAACATATTTTGATCAGTCTTTTTCTCCATTTACATTCTCTCATGAAAAGAAGAACGTTTACCTGTCCCTCTGTCTCTACTTCAACCTCCTGCTCTCCGTGTCCTCTTTGCCACATTCTCACTTCCTCTAACTCTCACTTTTCATCTCTCAATGTGTCTCTCCTCTCCAGCTTTTTCTCTCCGTTTCACCCAAGTATTTAGGTGTAAACCAAACACCCTGATAACTGCAGTGGCTGAAATTGATGTGACACGTTTCAAATTTTCTCCAGTCCTTTAAGACAGCCTCCCCCCCTCCCTCCCCATCCCCACCCTCTCTCTCTTTTCAATATCCCGCTCTCTCACTCCTTCTCACTCTCTTTCAGGGAGGTGAGCAATTCTAAGCTTGCAAAGTGATTCCATTCTGCAGGCTAGTTATTAAATTTGTTTGCAAATCTCTGCCCCTCTCGCCACCCACCGCCCCCCTCCCTCGATCTACTCCTCCTCTCATCCATTTCTGCATCCCTCCCTGCTCCTGGCCCTCCGCCACAGTCCCGACTGTCATCAACATTCAGACCCATAAAACCTACAACGGCAATGAGAAATAGAGAGAGGCAGGCCAATGGACAGACAAAGGAAGAGGGAGCGTAAGCCAAAAGAGAGAGGAGAATAACATATTATTTCCTAGAAAAATAGCCCACTGCTATATTCCAAAACATGGAGCACTCTTTAATAATCTCTTTTATTACAGCAATTTGTTACTGAGCCCCTTGTGTGCACTGGGGTGGTGGAAGTGAGGGACAGTTGGTAGGGAAAGAGAGCAAAGGAGTTGACTGGTGAAAGCCAGGCGTGATAACACTAATGAAGACGGCTGGCTGTGGCCAGTACATCTCATACCCTGTTAGATGAATATTTATACTTACGATAGAGTGGAGGGCAGAGGAGTGGGGGTTTTAGGCGCACAGCCTGTCACATGTGCCACAGGCAAACACTACAGAAACGGTGCACCTCGATTCCACAAAACAATCCAGGAGAGCCACATTCTCCAAGTTCTACTTGAGATATTTGCACTATGTGACATGGGTTCATGCATTTATGTATTAGGGAAGTCACATGAAATGGTCTACCTAATAATACATCCATGACTGCAAGCCTGCTCAGGCATGGGACTAGGATGGCTGATAATGAAAATTGGTAGACAAGTGAACTTTGAGCTTTTCACACAGGGTGCAACACAGACTGTTTCACAGGAGCATCATGTTGTTTAAAGATCTTGTTTCCTGCTTTATTTGTAGCTTGGAGAGAAACAGAAAAGGCAGAGAGAGGAACCGTATGCTCCAATCAGGACTCTCTGCTCTCAGGATACAGGGCTACTGTCTGTCCCCAAAGTGAAAAAGAAGTCAGCAGACCAAAGGGCCTTTTCTTATTGAGCCCCCTTCCTCTGGAATATCCGCCCTATGAACATCAGACTGTCTGACTCTGTGGAGGCCTTTTAATCCAAACTCAGAAGCCATCTTTTTGCCCTGACTTTCAATTAGTTAGTTAAATGTTTTTTTAGTATTCGGCCGATGGGTCGATCTCAGTCTCAATGTGTGATTTAAGCCTAGTAGTCCTGCAGACAAGAATACTGTTCATTTTAAGTCACTGCCTCTCAATAACCCCTCTGTTGTTTATGTCCCACAAGCACTGCTGTGTGCCTCTCTCTCTCTCTCTCTCTCTCTCTCTCTGTCTCTCTGTCTTCTTGGATATTGGGCTATACAAATAAATTGACTTTACTTGACTTGCAGCAAAGTATCCAGGCTGGAATCAAATCCGGGCCGCTGCCGAAAGGACTCAGCCTTGATACATGGTGCACATGCTCTACCAGGTGAGCTACCAAGGTGCTCCATGTTGTTTATCAAGCTGACCATGGCAGGGTGCCCAAGTCGATGCGCTGTAGGTGAGCACTGACAAAGGAAAGCTAGCAACACAACAGAAGGCAGATTTACACCACTTTTACTCCACTTGACAGGCAGGAGATCTAAATTGAAGGCTCAGACAGGAGTGGACCTACAGTATGGCTGGTATCTCATAGTGTTTACAGAATAACTCTCATCAACTGGCAAACTTGTCTGAGCCTCACCGATATTATTAAATACTGACATTTAGAGCCTAGCATATGCATAGACACTGAACAAATGTTGTAGTGCGTGTGTGTGTAATAATTTATTGAAAAGTGAAAGTGTTTATAATGATGTAATGTGGACCTCAAAAATAAAAAAAATGAAGCAGAGGATTGAGGGAAAGACTGCAGGAGGGTAGATGGATTATAGAGAAAAGCAGGCCTTATTTAAAAATAAATAAAAGCATCAAAATAATTAAAATGAAAAAAAATATACAATTATTTTCATTTTAATTTCTTAATTAATAATTTATTAAATCTAATTTTTGTATCAATATACTCTACAGTGTCTGTCTTAGAAATTGAAATGCCTTGTTTTTGTTGGACCCATCCACCTCCACCTTGATTTTTAATGATTGATTTTAATTGCAGATACATTTTTATATTGGCACAAAGCAAATGTGAAAATGTGTGACAACTTTTTCTTTAAGATTAATGTTTTCCATTCATGTAAAAAAGTTGTTGCAGATGGTGTATGGTGGAAGGGTATACACGTAGATGTGTTTGTGATTTGAACCATTGCTGCAAAGGTTAGTGGTATCTTCAAATAGTAACTTCATGTTCTGTCTAGAATGAAACTAGTTGGCTGTGTTTAATCCAATTAATCAAATACCATATTGCGTTATTTATTATTTATTGCAGATTGCATAAAGTTAGAAGTTTATGGTTTCTATGTGTGACTCATTGGGTGTGAAAGAAAAGGAGACAATTAAAGCAATATCGAATACTGTATGACATTTGTGTAACACCTTGTGTGTTGATGGTGTACAAAGCACTTGTTCTGAATAACCACCGCTTCCAAAAGCAATACAAGAAACTAAATATACCAAAGCAATTAAACCGCATACGGAAAAAAATAACAGGAACTAAATGGAAGTAAGAATATTAAAACTACATAAATAATAATGAAAAATCTCAAATATCGTCTCTGCAGAGAATCATTATGTATCCTCCTTAGGACTCTGGGTTTGTTTTGGTTTATACAGATACAATTACCGAATGCTATACAAACACATTACTTACTAGACTCTAATTATCATTAGAGTGTGAGTATGTTTATTCCCATACAACATAATAAATATTTGTTTGGTTGAAACATTATACTGTACTTGCGCACATCTAAATCCAATTACATAGAAACCATAGTGACTCAGTTAAGCTCTATAGTCAGTGAAGCACTCATTTGATGAAGCCATGTTATATTTAGCTCTAATGATAATAGCCTCACTTTCAGTGTTAATATTCCTGAACCAAAACGGGACTATACAATTTTACAGAAAGAAGAAGAAAAGGGGGAGGGATGTATTTTTTGTATTTTTCTTTTTGCTCAGTGAAAGATAACATGATTTCTTTCTAATATTATAGAGAGAAAGCTGAAGTTGTTGGCATTTATCCAATCTTGCTGTCCTTACACTTCCTTGAAGGTATAGCCAAGTACTTGTTATTCTTGTTCAGGTACAGTATATTGTATTTTAAAATCAGGTATATTGTATGACAAACAAATTAAATATGTGGTCAGTGAACATTTAGAGTATCAACCGTTTGTGACGCTTCCTCATTATGTTGATAAAAAGTAAGTTCCTCTCAAAACATATTAGCTATTGCAAACTAGTTGTATACCACAGTTTGTATGATATCTTACACAAAAGTTATTATTATTACACCGACAGTGTACTGTATGATAATGTTACAGTATTCAATCATGATTAAAGTGAGACATACAGCCATTTCTGATATACATTCCACGGTTCGTATGGTATCTTACGAAACAGTTATTCCATTCATATGAGACAACTTGTTTAGGTTAAGGCAACAAAACTTCTCAGTTAGGTTTAGGAAAACATTGTTTTTGGCTTAAAATAACTCCGGAAGTGGCGTCACTTAAGTACCGAAATTATGTGACAAATAATTTAACAAACAAATCAACGTTGCCTTCTGGTTTAACACGGGACAAGAACGCCGGTCTCCTGGGAGAAAATCCATCTATCCCAACCTCCTCCCTACATGGCATTCGCTGCTCTTTATACTTCCTGGTTGACGATTGCGTGATTTACACACAAATTGATTTTGTGGGATATACACGAATTACGGTGCATTACTTTACGTAGGTATACTGTAGCAATGAACAGTGTATGAAACCAGTCTGAAAGAGACAGGGTTGAACAATGGCGATGAGGTTAAAATGTTGGCTTTCAGCTTTAATTTGAGGGTGTGAATCATCATAAACATTCAAACATTTCTTGTAAAATGTTCTAGTAAAACTGCACACACACACACACACACACGCACACAAAAAAAAAAATCTGTGGTCTTCTCAGTTCCTTTAGTTTTTGTGGTAAGTTGAAACGACGCCTGAGCCACAGGTACCATATTCCATCCCTTAAAGCCCAGCCAGGATGAGAGGAAATTGACAAATAAAAGTAAAAAGGGAGTGCAGGGAGGAGAGGGGTGGGAGAAGGAGGAGGTGAGATATATGAGAGAGGTGTGCTAAACCACTTTTCTCGCCTCAAATCAAAAGCGGAGTGGTTTTCCTATCTGGCTGTTAGAGGTAAGATATGAGCCAGGCTCCGCACTCTGACAGGGTAATGCGCCTGGCTGCCAACAAACACACACACACATACAAAAGCACAGACGTGCACAAGCCCACAGGTGTGTATTTATAGGGACACAAACACAAACAAATGCACACGTACATACACATACAGCACCGTGACACATAAATGTAGGTCCACAGAAAGAAACACACACAAAGACGCACACAGAAAAACTATAAGTGGTAGTTCCAAGTGATGACAGGATAATACACACAGGAAAGTCATAGTCAAGATAAATAGTGTTCACAACCATTTTCTCATTGAGTAAACTGTTTGTGTGTGCGCTTCAGAGAGTGTGCACACACTGAATGTGCTGGTGTGCTTGAATGTACCGTATGTCCATCATGGTGCAATGTGTTTGTGCTCGTCCATGCATGTGTGTGTGTGTGTGTGTGTGTGTGTGTGTGTACCCAGGCAGAAGGGTGGAGGCCAAGAAGTACTCGTTCATGTGGCAGGTAAAATTTCTCGGGTGTTTTGATTCATTTTCCTGGAGTTGAAAAAGACAGGAAACTGCTGAGTAGGAGAAAAAAAGATGAGAGGAGAGATGAAAAAAGAGGTGGAAGAGGTATGGTCATGTCATTCGCCTCCAACTTCATGCCTACTCCACATCTTTTAGATTCGGGCCATATATTCCCCCTCTTTTTCCACCGTATCACATCATAAACCTTCCAGTGTAAACTTGAAACATTGTGTGTGCTTTTCAAAGCTTGGTTTACAACATCTAAAAGGCAATGCTAACATGAAACTGGTAATCCTCTTTTAGACGATACACATTCAGAATATTGATAGTCGTTACTGATGCATAACGGTTCTGTTCAATGTCACACTCTACTGTGTCTTTCAAGTGTCAACCACTCACCCCTTGACAGCTTCGATTAAAAACAAATTCATATTTTTCGGCCTTGACAAGTTCTGGAAAAATAATTAAAAGTAACTTCTCAAACAACTGCTGCAGTATGATCCACTTCATATCTGTCCCTATAGGCTCAGTATGTTACACACATTTAATATTTAGCCAGCATATGGCTGAATACACAACTTTTGTCAGACATGTGGAGGTTCTAAGTGAACAATATGGCACAGAGGCAGATTTGAGGCTTTGTTTGGTGAATGAACACACAGACAGACACCTTCAGAATCATCAATCCCTTCATGCTGACTATATCTCTCTCACATCCATATACAAAATGATTATTCCCTGGTTCATTAGATGTCTCACTTTAAATGACTACTGTAACATTACCATCTGTGTATATAGGCTGCATGTATATGTTATACCTGAATATGTATTTGTGTTAAAGCAAAACTGGAGAGAAAACCTACAACATTGGTCATTTGTTCAAGCAGCTGAAAATGATAGATGCAACAATTACAGTATTTACTGGCCATCCCACTGCAACTGCAATCTTCCCCTAACCTTAAGAAAGCGGACAATGCTGATATTTTTGACATTTTTAGAACATTTATTCCAAAATGTCTCATTTTGGAATAAATGTTCTAAAAAGAACTTCACCATTTAAAAAAAGGCAGATGCTATTTGCACCAAGGTGTCAGTAGCCAACAATGCTATTTGCACCTTGGGCAGAATAGCCAATGTAGCTATTTACATCCGGGTGTATATAGCATGGCAGAGACAAGCACCCAGGTGTTCGTAGCCACAAATTCCTACTTGCACCCGACCCTGGCGCATATTAAATACTGTCTGTGTATATGTACTGTATGTATATTTTTCCTAAACCTAATCATGCCGTTTTGGTGCCTAAACCTAAACAAACTGTGATTGAAAACTGAAAATAATAATTTAAAAAACAGAAAATAACAAGTCAACTCAGTGAAAAATAGGCTTCTCACAGGACACAAAACCCAGTTTCCTATAGGTCAAAGTCCTGAGTTTGACCCATTCATCCACCACAACATACTCCTTGCATGACACTTTAAACAAGACTCCCTCCCTCATAGAGACTGCTGGTATGAGTCTTGGTACTTAGAATCACCCAGGGGTACTTGCTTCAAAAAGGATTCATACTGTTAAGGACAGGAACATGTTTTGCACAGCAGTGGGTTTCCACAATGAGACCCTTTATATAGACTTACAGTACAGAGGGAGAATGCAGGTTGTCCAACTGTTCCTTTCAGTCAAAGAGAACCTTAGAGAGAACAATATACTGACGTCATCGCTGCATCACCAGGTGTCTGACCTGACGATAAGGTAAAAGGAGCAACTGGGTTCAATATGAACTCAACATGAATGTGCATTCTGAACGTGTCCATCTGCGTCCCAGCGTGTACAAGCTCATTCATGAATGAAACGACTTCAGGGTCTTTTATTTCTATCTTTTTTAGATTCTTCTGTATATTTCATAAGCATAAGTAAGTACGTGTGATGACTGTGTGTTTTCTGTTGCTAAACCACCAGCTCTTATTCCTTCCTTCTCCGTGGTCCATGGCCCAAAAGCAGCAGCACGGCAATTATTGATGAGGTTCACTTATCAATAATTCAGCCATACATCTGATTAGCCAATAGGATTGATGATGGGGCTCTGCACTGAATCCTCACACATCAATCCTCTACTTGGCTCTGGGCTGTTGTTATCTCTCCCTCCCATGTCTTTCTGCCTTTGTCTCTGTCATTCTGTCTGTTGCTTTTCTTTTTCTCTCTCAGCTTTTCTTTTCTTTGTTCCTGTTTACTCTCGCTCTCTCTCTCTCTCTCCTTCCAACCTCTTCTCTCCCATCTATCCAAGCGCACAGATATCCAACTGCCTCACTTTATTGTCTTTGCAAGTCATTGCTACATGTATAAACTGGCTGCCACTTTGTCCTGAGAGAGCCCCACCGACATCAACATGTGGCAAATGTCACTCCGGCCGGAAGACGAGTGGGAACAACAGAAAAGGGATGGAGGTGAGACGGCGGGGGTGGGTTGAACTGTGTGTGTTTGTGTCACGGAGAAAGTCGGTAGAGGCTGAAGGACAGCGAGAGTGAGAGAGACTGAGTCGGTGGCTATTCGGATGGAACAGAGAGCCTTTTCCAGGACAGCGGGGATCGATACCCACGCTGCGCTCACTACCCCCATGAGCACAGTGGAGGCCCAAGAAGTAAAGTGTGTGTAAATTTGTGCATGGACGAACATCCCCCCCCCCCCCTCCCAGTCTGTGTTTTTATGTGTATTTGAGATAGTGTGTTTGTCTGTGTTGCTGTCTGCAGGGCGGTGCAGAGAGATGGAGAAACAGAGAAGGGGAGGGAAGAGAACTTGCCAACAAAAGAGCCAAAGTGTTAATTACTTATCGATCCAATTTGGCAGATGACTTCCTAAAAAATGCGGAGGGCAGCTCAATGCACGGCTCAAGAGGAGAGAGAGGAGACAATCTACTGTTCAAAAGTCCCTCTGACTCCCATCTCTGCCTCACTAAATGTTTACTACCAATTCCTGGCCTCTGAGCCATGCCCGGCTGCACTGCTTACTGCCTCCTTATCACTTCCCAGCTATCTGACTCCTCTCTTCTCTCTGTTTTACTCTCGTTCCGCATTGCCTGCTCTCATTCTATCCTTCACATCTCATCTATGTCCTCTAACCTCTCACTTTTTTCTCTCTGCTCGGCATTCCCCCGCTCTCCCCGGGATCCTCGGTAAATCAGTGTCTCTATCAGTGTTCCTTATGCCGTAGCATTTGGGTCTTAAATCTCTCCGTCTTGTTATAGCACTCATACTCTCCCTCTTTTCTCCATCACTTCGCTCTGTTTCTGTCTTGTTCTCTCTCTCCCATTAGTTTTGCTTTTCATTTCATTACCCCACTACCCCCTTAACTAAATCCACTGCCTGCAAGAAATGGCTTTCCACTGTAAAGGTTGGATAAAGCTAGCACCCTGCTGTGGACTGTTTGAATACCATCTCTCTATTTCTGTCTTCTGCCCCACAGCTGAAACAGTTTTTCGAGGGATACTGTATTACATGGGAAACTGTTTGTGCACACACATTGTAGCCTACATACTCTCTGCAACATTTAAATGGATACTTAGAAACAAAGCTGTTGTGTAGAAAAACAGAAGAATTATTCTCTTCAATAACTCCTTTAAAACGTTTGCATTCGATTTAACATTTATTCATTGATTTTTTTTTCCTTTGGGTAGCGACTCAATAAGCAAAATAGCAAAGCAAAACAAAGAACAATAATTTTAGTGAAAACTTTGTGAATTGAGCTGAATCAAGTCACGGGTAATAAGAAAATCATTACGCTGTTCTCCCATACTAACACCCCCAACCACCCACCCACACACACACCCACACACCCACACACCCACACATGCACATACACTCAGGACTTGTTGAGAGAGTTTACAATATGTAATCGCTGTCCCTGAGGCTGTACTGTACTTAGGCATGGAGTTGTAATGCCATCATATGTAAACATGCTGATTTTTAGCAGGTAAATTGTTATTTTAGGCCCAGTCCACACTCACAGACTCACAAACTTCGATGTCTTCATTTCTTCAGACTTTGCCGATTATTATAGGCATAGGTATAACCCACAATTCATAGCGTTGTGATAAAAAGAAATAAAAATGTAAACAAGGAGGACGTTCAGCCAGGCATACTCAAATGTATACAGGAATGTTAACATTTAATATTTAAGATGGTAGATAAAAAACATATGAAATCAGATTAATAAAAGCATTAGACTATATTACACACACACACTTTCATTTATTTCTTTTAATTTTGCTTAATGAAGTTTGACAAAAAAAAGCAAATATATTTTTTGAAAGTTACCTTTAGTCCCATAAGGCAAGAGCCTGGAAGACGTTCAAATAGGCAGTAAAAAATGTAAAATAAAAACACACAATTGGTTTTGTCAAGGTAACGTGATATGTTGCCACAAAGTGCTGTCCCATTCATATTTATACCATTTCAAGCCCTTGCAGCCTCTCACGCTCAACCATTTACCAAGTGACGTCAGTCAAGAGGATTCAGGGCATTGGGAATGGGCCTTTGGGAATGTTGTTATTTTTGCAGGTATTTGGTCATTAACCAAAGTACTGGACACATTTAAATTTTAACCTGATTATGGTGTTAGCAGAAAAATCAGGGGGTCACCTAAGGGTTCATTCCCTTGGGACATTGATATTGTCCTTGAGGGCATCTGGGGATCTGTACTAAATTTCATGGTGATCCATCGAACAGTTGTTAAGACATTGGACTCAAAAACAAAAATGTTAATCTTGTGGTGCTAGAGGAAAAGGATCCATCCTCAGTCGACCATGAATCCATCTAGTTGTTGAGATATTTTATTTGTTCGGCATTGCCATTCCTAAGGGCCTAGAGTGGATAAAACAATAATCACCCTTAGACTACTTATCCTGATTTTCAGGATATGGCATGTTTTCAAATGGTACTATCT
>CAKAOI010028926.1:0-42444 GCA_916701655.1 Sebastiscus albofasciatus | reverse complement strand
CCCCCCCCCCCCCCCCCCCCCCCCATTTGGACTCAATTATATCCAGGGTTGTGCAAATTATTTTTCACAGAACAATATAACTCAAAATTATGGGCACTAATTTCCCTTTTTTGCTGTCAAAAAGAAAAATCGTAATTTTCTTGTTTTACATATCAAGTATCTTAAGTGATTCCAAGGTCTCTTAATGTCTCAAAATGCTGTAATTATTGTATTCGTAATAGCAAATGAACTTGAATAAAAGCCAAGAGAGGCAAATTAAATAATTACATGGTAGATTCTTGGCTGTGAATTGTAAACAAAGAGCACAATAATAAAAACACAAAAAAAGTTGCATCAATTAAAAAAGCAAAGATAGTAATAATGTTGGATATTAAGTGTGAAATTGGATACAAGGAATCAGTAAACATGCCCTGCCCCCTGCTGCTAAATTAACAGTGTTATGTGAAACTGCCACTGTTTGCTCTCTTATGCTTAAAGTCTGCTCATAAAACAGGTCTTCAGTTGCTTTGTATATTGGATTCTTTTTTCTTGAAAAGAAAGCTTTCAAAAGTTGCTTTTATTGACCATACAATTATCCTGGATGGGCTCATTACTTCACACAAACATAATACCAAGAACACATTCAAGTCTGAAATAAACAAAAAAATGACACTTCATCTCGAAATAAGTGCAGAGTACATCTTTCAAGCACTTGTTTTTCAAAGACACCACCTTTTTTGGAAGAACAGTTGAAGAAAAAAAAGTTTATTATTCTTATTTTTTTACACTTTCAATTGTTGTACTGCATAATCATAATTTCATCTGAAAGTGTGCCACGTTGTCTAACTTTCTTGGTTAAACCAGACATATCATTTTGTATTAACCTTTCCTCATCTCCCTCTGGCTCTTGCAATGTCTTTCTCTCTGGCTTAAACGCTTCCCCCGTTGAAAAAGGTCCATCGTGTTCAAAACACTGCAGGGCGGATTCTAACAAGGACTCGTAGATTTGACCACATTACTCCAGTCTGGGCCTCTCTGCACGGGTTTTCCATGCATGCTGATTTAGCTTAAGAGTTCTTCCTTTTGTATAAAATTGGATATGGTTTTTGCTCCACCATACCTAATGAGCCTCATGACCCCCTACATTCCTCCACGTGCTTTGAGATCTCAGCAGGCAAGCCTCCTCGTTATCCCTAGAACTAAGACAACATCCTGAGGAAATATTTCTACCGTGTCCTCTCTCTTTTGTTGGAATTAGCTCTCAGCTGCTATTAGGGAAACTCACTACTCTGTCGTCTTTAAATGGAGACTTAAAACACATGACACATGGTCTTCAGACCTTGTTGCCCAAGCAGAGTGCAATGAAATGGGAATAATATACATTTCTGGTTAAAACTTTACTTTTGAAACAGTGATTTGTGTATTTGTTTATCAAGAAAAAAACCTGTAGCCTATAGTAACAGTAGAGAAGTGCCTCTAGAATCCTTAAGATAAAGCCTGTAAGTACAACATTAATCCTAACCAATGTGTTATGATAGCCAAAAATATATTTTATAACTTTTTCCCCCAGTTGGCCATGCTGGACGCAGATAAGTGCAACCTTGTGCTTTACTATGAATGCCTCATGCATCAAGGGCACACTTGTCGGGCAGTAGAAACGTCGAACATGAATCTTTTTAACGTTATGATGGAGGAAGATTTAGAGGGATGTTGGTGCTAGAATCCAAAACAGCTGGCTCCCGGACCCCATCCATCACATCAGGTTAAATGTATTGTAACACCCTCCTGTTGTGCTCCTTGCAGTTTAGATGCAATGTTTTATAGAGATATTCAATAAAGAAATAGTTACTATACGATATGAGGGCACATTGTGTTTTTTGGTGCAATGGATGTTCAACCTGGTTGCAAACCAAAGCAGAAAGCCCCAGTGAAATAAAGCAAGTAAGCAAAATGTATCTATACAATACCTTTCGAGAGATGATTAACTATAGGTGCTTTTTAAAAATGGTGGTATGAAATGGTCTGGTTTGAGGTTCAACTAACTACTGGTCAGAGTATATAAATAAGCTGTATCAAGTCAGTTATGTCACAGGGATGCCTCACAATGCAGAGCTCTAAAAGTAGTGGTAGCGACTTGTTAATCACAAGGTATCCATGCCCTTAAAACATACCCTGCTTTATGGTCTGTTTGACTTTAAAATGGGACCATAATTTACTGAATGAACATCATGCTGTATTGAAGAAGACTTGAAACTAGCGATTGAGACCATAAACTCATGTTTACAATGTTTACTGAGGTAATAAATCAAGTGAGAAGTAGGCTCATTTTCTCATAGACTTCTATACAATCAGACTTATTTTTGCAACCAGAGGAGTCGCCCCCTGCTGGCTGTTAGAAAGAATGCAAGTTTGAGGCACTTCCTCATTGGCTTCACTTTTCAGACCCTGAGGTTGCCCACTGCCAGTGACCCACAGTCACCATTGGATCCCATGGTAACCATGTAATGGCAGTCATTTACTGGAGCAGTAGGGCAAGCCAAGGTAGGTTCACAATAATCTGTGGCAGGGACTTCGAGAGCTCCCTCAGCTTCACACAGACTCCAGCCCTCTTTCGTCAGCTCTCTTCTTTCAAAGTATGTCAGACCTTTTGATCATGCAGTGCACAGCTGGGATCAGTGGTGACTGGCGTGGGACAAATGGGGATGGAGAAAGAAACTGATTTGGATCACTGAGTTAAACTACAGATGATGTAATAAAGAGAAAGTTGTGGCACCCAAGAAACTAGCTCATCAGGAACAAATGTCTAGAACATTATGTCATTATTATGAGACACATTGTACCAGATATACCAACCTTGCCGGCATACAGCCCAAAAAAGACCGAAAAAAATGCTGCTTCAGTTTGTTTTATTAAAGTGGCTTCAGCATGGACTATACCTTGCTAAACCCTATCCTGGGAGATAATTCTACTTAATTTGTCCAGCCTAAGAAGACGATCTGCCAACTGCTCTCCAGGGTGATGAGGACCATATGCTGTTTGTAACAACGAGTGAATACTGATACTGATACCAGCCTGACAATGCAATTTTTGATGGAGATCAGGCAGCTGCAGTATCACTGTAACAAATACCAATAAGCGCCCTCATAATAAGGACACATCTACAGGAGAAAGAATGAAGTTGTGCAGTATTCTTAAGTTTAAAAGTATGATCAGCAATAAGAGCTAAAAGTAGAGTGACTATTCACCTTAGACTCATTAGGGGCCAGAAACCCAAAAAAAACCCGTTGATTGTTTTAACATACTGATTTTTTGCATTGTGCTGTGAACCAACACACCTCTTCTAGGACACCAGATATCAGCACAAACAAATTTGCAGCCCCTACCCTCGTGTGGAATTCACAACCACATCAGTTTTGTCTGGCTGTAGGATTTGGATGGATTTGGATCCACATAGAAATGTGTTTCTGTCTGAAAGTCAAAGAGATAAAAAATGAAATCCATACATTTTTGATTCAATGTGAATACTTATATTCTATTTCCATGCACTTTGCCAATGCCTCTGACATAGTCCTTTGCACAGCATACAAACTCATACTTTCCCAACAGAATGCAGTCCAACTTCCCAAAACTCTACTGCAGAGAAACTACTGCGGTTGATTGACTCCTCTTTCAGTATTTACTCTTCTTGTCTGAGTTCTGTGACTCCAGCTTAACTTTCTGACCCCCAAGTAAAACCTCCATATTCCGGTCTTCTGAATCTTATATCCAACGAATTTCACTCTCTCTCCAGATGGAAGTTGAAATGAATCTAAATTAATGAATATCATTACAGCCTCTTAAATAGCCGCTGTATTACTAACCCTTCTCGGCTTTATCTCCCTCCGCACATGGGTCCCAGACAACCAAACCTTTCTGGGAGATACAGATAGAAAAGGCTAACTACTGTTTTATTTTTTTTTTCTACAAATGGAAGGAAATGCTCACTCTTTCTTTCAGCAGGGGAGCGAGGCGTGCCATAATGAGTTTTGTGCTTAACGAGGGCAGTCTAATGCCTGCCGACATGTTTTTACTGCCGATATCTGTGTCCTACAGTCTGTTCACTTTTAGGCAACATGAGCCACCCAATGAATAACATTTTACATTGTTTTTAAAAAATGAGCTTGATATTGTGCATGAGTGTTTTTTTTTTTTACTTTTTTCCCTATGGGGATAGTTAAATTATGAATTAAATGTCTTTTCATTGAAGATTTATTTGCCACTTGTTTTTTGTGGAGTACTAAGCTGCTGTGTTCTTCTTCGTCTTAAAAAACCCCCATCCCTCTAAATAACTATGAAAATTGGCCTGCCAAAATTGGAAAATATTTCAGAAAGTTAATAACTGTCTGACTGATTACATCTGTTTATTTGAGTATGAAACAATGGCTAATATTTAATTCTTTCTAAATTTAAATTGAGGAATTTTGCAGAGTACTTGAAATGTCAAGCACAAACTTGGTATTTGTACGCATTACCCTGTAAGTGGATGACTCATGATGACTTGAGCGTCATCAGACATCTGAATCATTTTGCTTTTTATATTTTTAGCAATCTGGAGCCATTTATGCTTTTGTCCCCACATGGAAAACTGCAGGTCTCTTTTTTTCCCCTAAAACCTCTTCTTGTTTCAAAGATTCGATCAGCTTTTTCAAAATCTACTTTTCTTGCATTTGTTACCTGTGAGGTTAAGAACTGATCTCAAGATCCTCTTGTGAACTGTACTGTACTCATACTAACGTAAGGTCAGGCCTCGATCTATACTGCAGACATTTTACTCTTATGAGCTGCCGTGCAGCTTTAGATCCTCTGGCTGTGACCTTCCTGATGTTCCAAATTCTTCCAACAGAGACTGGGCTTTTGCCTTCAGTGGCTTGGGGCTTTCAAACACCTCCCCCCCAAGGAGCTCAAGCCAACAAAATCAATATCCTGCCATGAATCTTATTTTTGTTTGCTATATTTTTTATCTTTTATCCTGTTGTTTTACTCCAATTTTACCACCCTCTATTCTTACCCTTCCCTTTGATTTAAATGTTTTATTAAGCTTTTGCTGCGGACATGTCTGCATGTACTGTATGCTTGTGTTTGTTTGTCTTTTTCATCTGCCCCCATAGGGATGAATGAGACAGGTATTTGTCCTTGCAAAAACTGTAACAATATGCAACAAACATGTTCTTAGTTTATTGATAGCACCTGTACAAATAATGCTCACAGTACAAAAGAAATGCAAAGTGACATTGCCAATGTCATGTGGCACACTCTCTGTTCGATTACCCTTTATTTCAATGAAGAATGAGTGAGGTGTGACTGTTTTTGTTTTAGCCTGTGATGGAGTGGCAACTAGTCTCAGGTGTTTGCCAAATGCAATGCTGTAATAGCTTCATAACAGGAGCAGATAAGTGAAATGGATGAATAGAAATGCAAGAATCAAATTGCTCTCAGAGACGACTCTCTCCCAGTCCACTTGACAGAGAATTAACAGCCAGCGTTGATGCCGTTCCCAATGTTCTGAATTCCCTCACAGGGTGTTAAACTGGTGACACGGAGATGTGTCGGAAAATTAGGCCGTAAATCAGCACTCCATAATTCATTTCTCTCCACTCCAATCTGCGTCCCTGCTATCTGGTTATAGGTGCAGGACTCAGAAACACACACAGGATGTGTGTGTAAATGTGTGTGTGCATGGAACATCAGCATCCTTATTCTTGCATTTTAATTACTGAATACGTAGGACCTAGACCCTATTATGAGATTAAAACAACTCCTTGAAAGTCACTGCAGAAATTGGGATACACTACTACCATACATCAGACCAGTCATATACGGATGCTTTGCAAAAAGTGAAGGCAGCGCCCCCTTTTGGGTGAAAGAAAAGATCCCATATAGACTTAAATTAAATTTGACGTATGTTTTGATTGTAATTGACAAATTCATATGCATTCATCTCTTGTTGTACAAATGTTAGTTTTATACACATGACTAATCATTATTGTGCGATCTTGCCTGAACCTGAGCATTCGCGATACCTTAATAAATTAAGGTTGATCGCCGTTATGTCCCTTCAGTCTTCCCCCCGTCCAACATAGTGGCCGGATATTGCTTATCCAGACATCTATACATATTTGATTGAATCACATCAGGCTAAGTGTTGTCTATAAATAACCAGCCTGTTAATAACCAACTGTTTGATCTATAGGCTGAGATTTAGTTGGAACCGACAGTCTGATGCTGCTAGAACTTTAATGTATGACTGTATTACCGGAGCAGCCTCGCACTCAAACTTACATTAGCTAGCCATGCTAGTCACTGTCACCAGCGTCATTTAGCGATTTACCACACTGACTGAGTTAATATTAACGTATTGTATGTGCCTCAAATCTAAGTGTGAAAGCCTGGATTAACCTACTACACAACAGCTTTTTGTCATTCTCCATTTCTCTCATGTGGCAGCAAGTTTCTTTCCCCCAAAAGGGAGCGCAGCCTCGACGATGACGCGATGCTGGTCTGGTCTATAGCTTGGAGCCATAAAGTCCCTCTATTATCTTTTTTAGGACATGGCAGGGAAACAAATCGGAGATCAGCATTTTTTGATTTATTGTTGGCACAACCAACTACACGGCAACTCTTTGGCAAAGTGTTATTACTATCACCGGTTTGTTAAAAGTAGAAATTTGAAGACAGGTTTCAACTTCTTCTGTTTACGCTGTTACTGTCTATGAGGGACGAGGGATTGTTTTCTCCAAAATAGAGAGCGTGGTCATGCAAGCCTACTCTGAATGACGTATTGCCGGTCTGATGTATAACTGATACAATAGATATGAGCTTAAATATTGGAGTAAACATTCTACAATTTCCAAATGGATCATAATGATGTCTTATAAACTGAAGTGTCCAGGCTCAGTTACAGTATACCATGATATAGAAAGCAGAAGCCTGTTGAACTTTAGATTTTTCTTAGCTGTTTTTCCAAAAGTGCATGAATTATTGGACTATTGGACGAGTGTGGTTGTGGGTTTTTTGTCTTCCTTGCTCCTGATCAATGGCCCCTGCCTGTGCTTCAGCTGTCTTGTAATTACACCACTGTCTGCGACGTCTGGGTGTTTAAAAGATCAAACACTGTCTCAATCCTCTCACAGGGCACAGATCTAAGAAGAGTCAGCTGTCGCGATAAAAGGTCACTTGCTGTGTTTGGATGCCACACAATAGTTTTTTTTTTTTTTTTTTCGTAACTGTGACTTTCTTTTTTTCTGTTTTGTGTCTTACTTTCATGTATAGGGAATGAGCCAGTAAAATGTCACTGGCACTCAGAAGTGATTATTGAGCAGAGGACAGCAGGTGGAATAGATCAAGGAGGTGAGGCAAGCAAGCAAACAAGAAAGGGAAGAATGAAAGAGTTGCAAAAAGCCCACACATTCACACCAACAACTCTCCCCACATGGAAAGCAAACATTACAACAAAATTACATGAGTTACACAAACAAACACAATATCGTGTCCAGCCTCAACATGACTTAATACTACATTGATCTGTTCTCATAGCTTTGGGCTCCTTCACTGTCTCTCACTCATGTAATTCTGAGGCAACAGCGCAGGGAGGAAGTGACTCACTGTGAACAAGGCCCTTGATCTCAGTTTGGATCGTGGCAGAGATGAGGATAAGAATATTGAACATGTGAAAAACATGTGGGAAATGGCGAAATACAGCGTTCCTGTGAAAGACTGGAATTTGTTTACTACCACGTACACATGCAAAGGTATGCATGTCAGTCACGCAACAAGCCCTCTAGAACGACATGTTTTCTGATCTGACTAACTATTGGCAGGACAATATCATTTATTTGTGCCTTCCAAAATCATGACATATCAATGTTGATGTATCAGCCTGGAGCAACAGGTACCTGAACATGAGGAGCCTCTTCAATAAAGCATGAGGAAAATCTTGTGTGGCTCCTGATCTTCCATGAGTTGCATTTCCAAATACACCGACATTAGCCAGTAAGGTGAGGGGTAACAAAACCCAGGGAGCTCTGCCTACAGAAAAGCTCTACCCGAAAAAGAAAAGACAAACAAAAAAGATGCCAGCTCTGTGCCCCAAGAAATGTACATTTTGTGTCACAAGTATGTGTATTGTGGGTTGTGGTACACTTAATGAAGCCTACTGTATAAATGTGGGTGACCGACTAATTGGGTCGAGTATATATAGCGACCGACTGGGCTGAGAATAGCAACCGACTGGCTTGAGCAGCGAGTGACCAGCTGGATAGAGTGAGTGACTGACTGGGTAGAGCAAGCGACCCACTGGATCGAGTAGCAAGTGACCGACTGGATGAAGCGATCGACCGACTGAGTCAAGTATAGTGACCAATTGGGTCGAGAATAGTGTCTGACTGAGTTGAGTATAGCGACCGACTGGATGGAGCGAGCGACCGATTGAGTCGAGTATAGCGACCGACTGGGTCAAGAATAGCGTCTGACTGGGTTGAGTATAGCGACCGACTGGATGGAGCGAGCGACCGATTGAGTCGAGTATAGCGACTGACTGGGTCGAGTAGCGAGTGACCGACTGAGTTGAGTATAGCGACCAATTGGGTTGAGAATAACGACCGACTGAGTTGAGCGATTGGGTCAAGCGAGCAACCAGCTCTCAAAAGCACCCAATTGCAGCCTATATGCAGTTTAAATAGATACAATTGAATAGAAAGATAAAATGGGTCCTAATTTAAGGTATCACACACTATCAGGGGGGTAAGGGCTCTCTGTCAGACACAGACACAGATGCAGCAGACACAGATTTACTCATGTGCTCGGGTCTATTTTAATTTCACACAATACACAAATTAACTGTAACTTTCGTAAAATAATAATCTGTTTTTTTTTTCTTCAGATGACAGTATTTTTTGAAAAGAAATAAGTTAACACTTTGCTATGATGGTTGTGTCTTACAGTAGATTATTCTACGGTAGTCCTTTTATGTTATAGGTTGGTAGGATGAGGGTTAATTGGGCACATGGTCAAGGTTAGAGCATTACTGTGGAAAAGCTGTTCACCTATTATCAATCAACATTTTGTGGGGCTTAGACAATAAAACACTTGATCAGTTCATCTGCCGAGAACATGGTTGATTACTTCACATAAATCAATTTCCCAATCTATATGTAGTTTTTAGCAGCTGGCCTAGTTCATGTCAGATTGTCTATTTTTCGACTTTCCTTTATTCACTTCTCCACGCACACCCTCTTATCTATCTTGCTCCTGTTATTTTCTGCACTCCTTTCCTGTTCTTTCTTCAGTCAATAATAAGTGAAGCAGAAATTTGGTTAGTGGCATGAGGCTGGATGTAATCCGATAACAGGAAAACACCCACATATGCCTCAGACTCTGTGAGGTTCACGCACACAGACACACACACACACATGCAAGCACATGAATACACAACAATACTTTCACTTTAGACTGCACTCGTATTTTGGAGGACACAACTCCAAGTTAGTTAGGTCCCAGAGGCAGTTAAGTTGCATTGTGCTGGCACCCAAACTTCAATTCCTCTTCTTGTGCATTTTATTACTCCTTTGCTAAGTACCTTGTATACTTCATGCAGTAAACTGGTTTTGTTGTAAGAGCACCTTAAAGCAAACATCTTCCAGCCATACATCCACACACATAGAAAATACATTTTACTGTATATTATGTATGAACTTCCTCGGGTATTTAAATTATTTAAATGCACTCACAAACACATAACGCCATCGGTGAATTCATAGCACACTCTTATGACTTTCTTTACATTGCTGTATCAAATTAAGTGTGACACCTGGAGCAAAACTCAACATTGTTGAGTGAGTAGAACAAAAGCTGGAAAGCTGAGACTAGGATGTGGTAGCAGCACGGTTCTGCTTATTGTATTGTGTTTCCATTGATCTTTTATTTATCGTACTTCTCGGGCATGTGTTAGAATTTTGGAAAACATCTCATGACTCTGAACGACCTCTTGTTGAATCCTCAAATTAGGGCTAACACTCAAAGAGCCCTCCATTACTGCGTGACCCCCACCGAAACATGAGTCATATGGAGGACAACCGAGCAGCAATGAGATGAGATCAGAGCAAGCTGTTCACTTACACTGTAGGATTATTTTCCTGGAGAGTCATTCATCACTCCAGATCATCTGCTATGATCTGTTTACGAAGCACATCTGCTCAGCTGACTATTTATAGGGGAGCCCGGCGTGATAGAACATGCTCCCAGACACACACACACAGGGAGGCTAGCCAAGCCTCCACTAAATTGGTTTACTTCCAGCGATACTGCCTGCATCATTTTGGAAAGGTGGTTGCAGAATGATGGTCAGCTGTTATAGCTAATGGTGTAACAGAGCTACTTTACTTTGGGAATCAAAGTATTTATTCACATGCATAGTATTCATGAGTGTCTTATGCGCGTCTCAGCTGCGTCTCTTCTACAGAATAGCGGTCTCGCCTATGTTTGCCGTGTGCCGCGCTCGTCTCACAACAACAACAGACAGTGAAAGTGATCTATTGACAGTATATTAACATCATACCAGCAAGATTACTACAGTTTCGATGTCAATCTGTAGAATATTTTACGGGATGAAAAAAAGTAAAGACTTATTTTTAAATCAACACTTCCTGCTTTCATTTCAAAATAAAAGCCCTCAAGTGTTTTTTTTCTATGGACAGAATTCCTTCATTTGTTAACACAAGGCTTTTATTCTGAAATATGAGCAGTCAGTGCTGTGGAACTCGCAGAGACTTGGAGAGTTCCATGAATTGATAATGTATGGGGTTTAAATCAACACTTCCTGCTCTCATTTCGAAATAAAAGCCCTCAAGCGCTTTTTCTCCTTCACACGCTCCTGACATTCCTAGTGTGTCCGGGGGCTTAGATAATTGCCAACCTTTTTCCAAAGTCTATTGTTTTGTCTCATGCCTGATATCCTTCCTTCCTGGTAGCCAAAGGTGATGTGGCCACTTGTGATTAATGTTCAGCTCTAGCCATGAGTCTATTATTTAGTGTTTAATGCAATATCAGCTATGTTAGAACCAGCCCAGTATCCCTAGGAATTACGTTTAGATTTGGCAATGCTGCACCTCATATATAACATCCCTATCTCAACGTCCAGCGCCAGCGCAGGAAGTAGCGTGCCCTATATGCAGCGGAAGTAAGAATGTGGACATCAGCGTGGTGGACGGAGGTGGACGGAGGTGACCCGATTTCGCTTCCCATCGCACACCTTCAACTAGCATTCAAATTTGTATAAACTGTAAGCACAATATTTCCCTAACCTTAAAGGAGAACACCACCTAAATTAAGAATTCCAATATGTTATTTCCATGGCCTGTGGAAGTTCAATCAATATTTGTGAACATGATCTACTCTCTCTCAAAGCCAGAAACCAGAGAAGTAAGTCTCAAACTGGTGATGCCATAGGGTATAAAGTCTGGAGCTGCTCCATAAACAATGAATAGGAGACTGATTTCATGGACCCACAGAATGATTGTTGTAGTGTTGTCATTTGTGAAACAGAATATGTTCCCATATACTCACAACAACCCCTTGTGTCATCTAGAACATCTCTCCTAATTCATTGTCTATTTAGCGTCTCCAAACATTATAGCCAATCACAAGTTTGAGCTTTAGCAATCTAGTTTTTGGATTTGGGAGAGAGTTGTTTATGTTTACTAATATTTTTGGACTGTCTTAGACCATAGGAATAACATGTATGCATTTTGAAAATGGGTGCAGTCCCTCCATTAACCAAAATGCTTTTGTTGCCCTTTTAAAAGTAATGAGTATTGTAAGGGATAATCAATTGAAATACACAAACAACATTACGGTTACTAATTCTGCATTCAGTTGACGGACTGGTATGTGTTAGATAATGTAATATGTAATGAGTGATTGGTTAAACTTTTCAAGTAATTTGCCCAACAGTGTGCCTAACCCTAACCACACATTAACCATATTGTATTTGTCATAAACATGATCTTTTCTTAAGCTTGACCATAATGTTGTTGCTATGCACAGATATTGTAGATAATCGAGAATGCACATTTATAGTCTGACACATCAGGCAAACTTATGAGTTGACTGCACAGTGTATTATTACAGGTCAGGGAGTACAATAGCATCGAGATGCAATCAGTCACATAATGATGGAGATGTGTTTTCTCAGAAAACATATACAGAATATAATTCACATATTGCAATACAGGGACACAGCCAAACACAGGACGCACACACTAATATATACACAAATTACTATACATTTGATGAGCTACGTGTCTTCATGTCTGCATAAACACATTTTGTCAATCCCTCTCGTTTTTTTCTGTCTCACACACACACACACACACACACACACACACACTGAAACACAGAATTGTGTATTGTATAAGGCACTGTATTATCAGGATCATGAAGCTGCACTTGTTTTCTCAGTACTAGCTTACCTCTGCTGTGGCTGACAAATAACTGTGGTTATACGGAAATAGGAACAGGGGGGAGAAAGACAGCGACAAAAATGGAGAGGAGGACAGATGAGGGTCGGAAGGGAAGGAGAGAGGACACCGCGATGTGAGGGGAAAGTGGAAGCAACAGTGAGAGAGAAAGAAAGAAATATGGAGGGCCAGAGGGAGAGGGTAAGCGGGAAACCCAATCTGTGAGTTGATGGGGCTCCTCAGCACAGCGGCAAAATCAATTTGACTGGTGCTGCTTCTGCTCTGAATGAGAGGCAAGGATGATGGAGCGAGAGAGGGAAGAAGGGAGAAGAGATGGAGAGCAGGGTGGCTGGACAAGGATGGAGCTGTGGAGTCAATATGAGTGTGGCAATAAAATGAGAGAAAATGGATGGAGGGAATAAGAAGAAGGAGAGGACGAGGAGGTCAGGATGGGGACAGCAACCAGAGAGGATGTTGAGTTAACGGATAGGCAATATAACACCTGCAGCCACCTGGTGTTTACTTGTGAATATGAATAGAGGGCAACTTTGAGGTATACAGTCAATAAAACAAAAGGGAAAACCCTACATACGGCAGTGTGTGGTGCTGACAAATCCTGTGGGATAAAAAAAAAGCACATTACAGCGGATTTAAAGTGAAAGACGATCAAACTGGAATGAGTTACTACATAAAATTTGTAGTTCACTCCATTACTCTTTGCTGCATATATGCATTTTAAATATAAGCAAGGCATTGAATCAGTCTGTGTTACTTCAACCCGGTCTCATGGGAAAGCGTATAAATCGCACAACATTACAAGGACAATCCGTGCGTCATGATGGCGCATTTTAGGCTTTTTGCGTGTCATTTGTACTCCATGCAACAGAACTACAGTAATGTCCGCAGTAAGGTTGAGGCAACAAAATGGTAAATGAGACACCGATGGCACAGCCTTTGGGAGCAATTTGGGGTAAAGTGCTCAAGGACACTTCGCCATGTGGACTGGAGGAGCTGGGGTTCGGACCGCCGACCCTCTGATTGGTGGGTGACCCGCTCTAGCTCTGAGCCACAGCCACCCACCGCTTACTTAGGTTTAGGCAACAAGACCACTTAGTTAGGTTTAGGAAAAACATCATGGTAGGGCTTAAATAAGTATGTAAACTAAGGAAAATACGTATGCAAACAACGTAACATAAGTAAAGAAAAAATCATCACAAACGTCACTAAAAAACATGGAAAAGACGTCACTAACGCAAGTCAAAAACCTCACTATAAAACACATGACAAACATCACTAATGCAACTGACAAAACAAAATGCCGGTATCGAACACCGGTCCTCTGGTTAAAAGTCATGAACCCATCCATCTCCCCACCCGCCCGCCATAAGCTTCATAAGTCTTTCTTGCTTGTTATTCTATGTCATTAACTTTGCGAGTAAAATATTTACACAGATGTGTTTAAATTGCAGTCAGTACAGACTACATGGCATGCAAATGAAATGCCAAATACAAGAAAGGCATACTTATTGCATGCTAAATGCCTTGTGCATTATACCGTGTCATTCATACACCTTTTTGTGCAAACGGGCAGGTTACTTTAACCCAATGTGATGTAATTCTGAGCTCCAAACCACTTAATATCCTGTTTAGTCAAAAATAATGACAGTAACTTGAAAATGTCTGCTGATGGAAGTGGATGCAATTGAAATGCCTTGTAAGACCTTTGATTGTGCAAGAGGGTTTTACACCTTATCAATAGCAGTAAACAAACGCATTGTCTTTTTCGGACAGTAAGGAAACAATATAGCTGACCACCACCATTATATTTTTTACCCTTTACCTTAAATGCAATAGATCTACTGGAGTAGCACTCGAGCTAATTAGCTGCGTAGCTCATTAGCTAATTGCTCCCAAGAGTGGGACAACGATGACCCTCGTATTGCAATCAACAGGTATAACAGCGTGGCTGGCATCCAACCATTCTCTACGTACTGGCTTTGGCTTTGCTTGAATAGCATTGTTATCAAAGTGACTTTGTACACTGTAAGTAGACTGCAAAACTATTGCTCTCTAGAAATTGGGATGGGTGCTGCTCCGGTGTTATTTTAGACTTGATACCTAACGTGTGGCGTTTGAGATAAAGGTGTAGCATTATAAGTGGTACAGTCTGTGTATTTGTGTGTGTGTGTGTTTCTGAGAAATGCACAGGAAGAGTGATAATAAAATTTGAAAAAAAGATCGTGAGAAGAAGGCCCACAGGCTTTAAACATCGCTAGTGGAGGAAATCCTCTATGACGACCTGAGATACGGAGCTGGAAACTTCTGGAGTAATAAACTACTGTGATGAACCAGAGTCACCAAACTCATCTCGTATCTCTTTGTTTCTTACTTTTTTAATGTTTCTCTCCTCTCACTTGTCTCTCTCTTTCTCTCTTCAGGATATACCGATGTTGCTTGAAAAATGGATCAGAGTGCCCGATTGGGATCAACTACTTAACGTGACAGAATAAGAGCTAGACAGATAATGGGACAACTAAATATCTACATGGCACTCTGACTACTTAAACTACTCAAGACAGCTTCCTATTGTTTATTATCAACAATATATGATCTAGTTAAAACATTTCTTGGTAGCCATAGCAGCAACAGCTCTGTAACTATGCTGTTTTAGTTGCCCAGTGTTTCTTACACAATAAGCTGAAGGGACTATCAGGGAAAAAATAATAAATACAAAATTCTAAATATTTTGTTTTGTGTAATAGTTTTGCTAAAGTTTGTCAACTAACCTGGATTTTTACAGTGACTATGGCTGCATCCATTTAAACTAATTGTGTGTGTGTGTTTGTGTGTGTGTGTGTGTGTGAGAGTTCCCTCAGTCACCCTATCCTTATTGTATCATGAAGGCTGCTACCTCCAGAATGGAACTCCTTATTTTCTCATTGCTGCTGACAGCCTCAGCCAAGAGGCTGCTATTTTTAAAAAGGAGTGGGTGACTGTGCGAGCTAATAAACGAGCACACGCACGCACACACACACACACACACATACACACACACACACACACACACACACACTCACATTCATATTCGCAGGCAAGCAAGCCTGATTTGCATAAAAACAGTGATATATGTTCACCTAAAGTCAGTCTTGCAACAACAGGCACGTTCGCCGAAGCACCTTTGACATTCTCGTGCTCACACACCTTCATGAAACAAAGAGCCACCCACATTTCTGCACACACATGAACACACACACACACACACACACTCACAGCTATGGGAAAACTGCATTTCCATTTCTCTGTATTGAGCTCGTCTCTTGGATTGAATAACTGCTCTCCTTTTATTTAAAGCTGTCTATGAATAGTGTTACCATCTGACACCAGCGTGCTGCTAGAAATCATTCCTGATCTAATGCAGGGGAAGATGTTGCCACATCTGTTCTTGCACATTAAGGGACGGAGAGGGCGGACAAAAAGACAAGAGAGGAAGAGAAGGAGTGAGAGACTGCGGATGTTTTAAGTGTAACTCCAACATCCCCTCTCTTTCCAGTTGTCTTTATTTCTTCTACTCCACATTTCGTATTTGTCACCATATTTGATATGATTGTCTCTCTCTGGGAAAAAGTGGTCTATGCAATGACACAAATCTCTATCCCGTGTCAAGTTTTAGCCTAAACTTGTGTTTTTTTCTTACTTTCCCTTTCGTCCAGTTCACGCCATTCTCTTCCTCTCTACCCCGTGATAGATACTGTAGCTATAGATTGTCTATTGGGATAGTGTTGTAGCCTAATTAGAGTCTCTCGCTGACAGCAGGCTAACGTATGGCTATTGACCAGTAGGGTCAAATGCATTAGTTATGGTGTAGCCGAATGCCTCATTTATATCCCACCTCTAAATGCAGAGCAATTAGGCAGATTAAGGCAGCAGAGTGTTCACTAGAGCTAATGACTACCTCGATGGTTGTACAACGAAGGAGATGTTTTTTGGTTTCCAAATGATTTATTTAAAATAACATATATTTGTAAAGGTTAGCGACTATGAATGTAAAAGTTGAACATGTTGAAAATGTGAATGAGGATTTTAGAAATTGGTTGTCATCAAATGTGGATCAGTTCAGCTACCCTTCAATCATCTTGGTGACGTCTGATTGGAGTGTATGTGGGTGTGTGTTCACGTGCCTCTATGAATGTGTTGTACTGTAGGTGACGAGTGCAGTTCACTGAGTGCAAGACTAGAGCAGTGGTTAAAGCGCAGGCATACATTTCGTTTTATGACAGAATGTGTTGACGTAGAAGAGCGAGCTTGTACGTTTGGTTTCAGAGGTGGAGAGGACAGAAACACACGTTTACACACACACACACACACACACACACACACACACACACACATACACACACAAAATCAATGCTATTTCATGCATTTCGAATCTATTTCTATTTCTAGTCAAGCAAATTTTTTTAAGAAACTGGCTACTGTGGTTTACCATTATAATAGTAATATGACCAAAAATTTACATTTTTCCATTTGTACTGCAAAGATCAGTGTCATTTACTGACTTTTATTTGATTGATGTTGAATTCCAGCAGCTTTTTAGAAGAATACTAACTGTAAATATCAATTAAAAAAAATAAATAAATAAATAAATATATATATATATATATGCTGTATATATTTGTTTTTTTATTTTTAATTTAATTTAATTTAATTTGTTTATTTTTTCTCACACCTAAGCATGTTTTTCCAGCCTTCATCTCAGGTTGCATATAACCCCAACAACTTCGACCATTAAGATAGAGCAACCTGTATGTTGCCTGAGGGATGCAAAACCAGGGAGGGAAAAGTCAGAAATGCACTGCTCATAAAGCGTAATTACTGTGAGTGCATGGTCATCATTAAATGTAACTCAGATGAGCTTTTCAGCATTTTTATCAACTTGGGCTTCTCTCACCTGGAGTTTAGGGGCTAGACAGTAACATTATGTTGTTTATTTAGTTTTTAGATGTTGCTAAGAGAGAGTAAATAAATCAAAGTGGAGGGGAATAAAATTGGATTTCCAAAAGTGAGAGGAAATCACACCCTTGTAAAAGAGCTTGACTATGTTACATGACTGTAGGCTATATCCACATTGATTAATAAATGAATAGATAAATACTCCAGACATTTTGTGTCCGCTGGATGCATCTGAAAACAGAAAGATAATCACTTTTCTAAATGGATGCAAATCAAAAAGACTGATGAAGTAAAATGAAACAACTTTAACTTAAACACTCTCAATTTCTGCTCTTGTCAACATTCAGCTATTGATTTCAGTGTACTCAAGTCCTTAAGCAACACAGTCTAAAGCATATTACAGGAAATGTCCCATAAAAGTATTTTAATTCACATTCATTTTTCAACTTAGTTGTTGCTAAAATGACAAAACAGAAGGAATCAAATTGATATCTGATGTGTCCGGAGGACGTTAGCAAATGATGCTGTAGTGTAGTTTAGGCTCTGTGACATTGAGCCACAGTGTGTGGGTCATGTGTAATACGTTGTGTTTCAGTGCTCTGGCTCCATGTCTAGCTCCCCTCTCTCTCTCTCTCTCTCTCTCTCTCTCTCTCTCTTTGTTGGAGTGACATTGAAACAGGCTGCTTATCCCTTGATCACCGCCAGCTTCATTTGTCTCAATTAGCTACGACAGCTTTTGCTTTTCTCATGTCCACTTCAATTAGCTGGCTTTGCAACATTGCACGTGAGTCTGTGTCAATGGCAGCGTGTATATGTGTGTGTATGTTGGCATGGGAAGGGAAGGAAAGGATACGAGGGATGTTTGATATCCTCTTTTCCTAACTGACACACACACACACAGAAACACACACGCACACACACTTGTGTCAAGGGGTTAACTAGTAGCACCACAAGTCAAACACGAGAAACATTCCCCTGTTGTAACTTTCTTCTCACTCTTGATGTATATGAGTGGAAATGTTAATGGAGTGTCAGATGAGACAGAATGATGGTTAACACCTCCTCCCATGTCATTAACAGGTTGAGTCTAACTTAAACACACCATATGCTCTCTCACCAACACCATTTGGTTTTCACACCTCACAAAATGTGCTTCCTTTTACTGATGCTCTCACAAAAAGGTGTTACTAAAGCGTGACTTCTTCGTTGCTGTAAATACCAAAAAAAACATATTTTTACTTGTCCTGTTTTTGTTTTACACATTTTTAAAGTGCATGTAAAATAAACAGAAAGAAGGAGGCCTCTGTTGATACTACTAGGATTACAATTTCAGAATCTTGTGATGTTTTAATTTGCATGGGATATCTCCAAAACAGGTGCTGACCTTTACTTTGATAGCAGCCGCTCTTTAGTGAGGAGAGATACCAAGGAGACATTACAGCTCTTTCGCTTGGTGTCTCCATCACCTGCTTTATCTTTTCTTTCTCTCTCTTATATATTTGCTATATACAGTAAACCGTATATATACTTAGCATATTTTTAATCAGAACTTCAAGATTTAAATATTGACAGGCCCATTTGTAATGCTTTACATATTGTGAGCATTGATTACACTCATTGTTGGCATGCATTCAGTTTTAATTATTCGTAATCTATCATTCTTCAGATTGGGTGTCATTTTCATCATGTTATTTTTATTCACATTTAATTTTTTTTCCAGTTTTCACACTGACAACATATCCTCATACAATGGTTCGTATGATATCTTACGTAAAGGAATTCCTCCTTTTTCGTCCGTTCTCCTATGAATGTCCAGCAACACGTGTCAATTTCTGTTAGTCACATGCATGCAGTCTTTTCAAAATAAAATTCCGTCTTCACAGGCAACAACTTGGTTAGGTTTAGACAACAAAACTACTTAGTTAGGTTTGGGAAATGAACGTGGTTTGGGTTAAAATAATGACAGAAGTGATGTCACATAAGTACATTGACTTCTGGATTCACATGGGACGCAAACCTTGGCCTACTAGGTGAAAATCCAGTGTTTTTGGATGCTCTGTTTTGGTCGCTCTTTATACTTCCTGGTTCACGATACATTGGGTTAAATACAAATTTATGAATTACAGTGCATCATTTTTTGTAGGTATACAGTACATACACACAGTGTATGAGAATAGCCTGACACTGCAGGCAATACTTTTTTTGCTTGGATTTTTTGGAGGGGATTTTTTTTTTGGATGATATCCAAAAACAGTGAGCTACAAGACAAACTGCAGACATTCATATGTTTGCTGTTGTTGTTTTCTTTTCAAATACATAATGGTAAACACTTGTAGCACAGAGGGAATGTCTTCAATGTTGTCTAATGTTGCAATCTGCTTTTATTATTTACGTTCTAATAGCTCTGATTGGCAAAAGAGAGAATTCCTATGAGGCTTGAAATACAGGTGTATAGACATCGACTGGTCCCTCGCCTGTGGCTGCAGTGGAAAGACAAAGATCAAAGCAGCGAGGCTAGACATACCTTAGGGAACTGAGGCGAGGGATTTTCCACTAAGCAACAGGAGTTCACCAGTGTTCCTGCAGGCTTTGAGCCGGAGTGATCGATCTCGGCACGGAGAATGCAAGCGTACACAATGCTGGCTCAGGACTCAAGGTTATATTCTGTTATTATATAGTCTGGAGTCATGGTTGAGGACAGAGAAAGATATACGCATGCTGGAGCGTCATTCTTTCATTCACAGACTCGGAGCAGCTCTCGGGCTTGTTCTGACACAGCATCACTCTCCCTGTCTGTCCCCCAGGTCTGCTTTTTCACTCTTTCCCTTTCTTTCTGTCCCTCCATTTCCCTCCTCTTACTAGTCGTGGGGGGGCAGTGTTCCCTTTTGTTATGTTGGCCCTCCTCCTTGATTCGCTCCCTAGATGTTACCATGGAAACAACAAGACACTACATCACCTCAAGTAGAAGTTTCTCAGAGTGCTTGTCTGCGAGTGTGTGTGAGTGTGCGTGCCCAACTTTAAAGTGTGTGTGTGGGTGCAGCTCTATGTCAAAACGCTGATGCTGGATTTCAATTTTACTGACACTGAGCTGCGTAAATAGTGGGATGCCCCTAAACCCCCCCAAAAAAAACAAAAAAACACTAGCACACATGCACGAGCGTGCACACACACTCTCAACCACTAACAGTTATTAGTGTCAAGACACTGAGTAACAGTAAGAAGCAGGGGGGTAGAGATTATGAAGTGTACGGGGGGTAACAGTGACAAAGAAGGAGACAGGACTATCCTCGATCTGGAAACAGTTACCATGGTAACAGAGGTACAGTAGAGATGGATTTAAGAAAAGATGGCTTTTGTGTCATTATCCTATGTCAGAGCATATAGACACGGCTACCTCATATGCACTTGTCATCGCGCAGGCAGCTACAGACATGCACACTAACAACACATAGGCCATACACAAACATCCACAGATACAACTAGTTTACTCCTTAAATGGAAATGTTGCAAGTAACTGTCAACATGATGAAGTAAAAAGACGGTGGGAAAGGGATTGTGAAGAAAAAAAGCCAAGAAAACTAGATCATAGAGCACAGAAACTTCTCCTCTCCTTTTATTGAGGAAGAAAATTGACTCTAACAGAGGCAACTGTACAGAAGCATGGAGTATACAAAGAAACACACACATACTGTACACTTGTGATCTTGATTTCAACTTCACTTTATGAGCTCTGAATGTCACTTAAGACCATAGTCTATTAAATAAAACTTACGTCCCCTTAGATCTGAGTTATGTAAGACGGCTTTTACTACATAATGATGGGATGTCCTGATAAGGAGTGTAATATAATCACATTACTGTATGTGTGTAAGTGCATGAGTGTGTTGTGCGGCTCCACTGACTGCAGAGACAGTGTTGTGACTGTGCAGATCTCAGTTCAGATCAGCGAAGTGCCGCTCCTTTTTCAGTGCGGCGGAGCGTGGGATTAAATGCAGACCCTGGATCAGCTGCTATGACTCACGCTGTGCTCTGGGCTCTCTCTGCGCCGTGCCGGGTCAATGAGACGGAGTAGGCGATGATTATGAGGGAGAGACTGAGAGACACACACAAACACTTCTACCACCAAAACTACAGTGCCTCTGTTCATTACTTGTTCTAGCTCTCTGAACAACCAAGACTAGTGGAACCCGTATACATAATGACATGGACGTAGCATCTGTGACGTCACTCATGTGATGTGTGAAGGGATGCTTTGAAGCCTGCAGTTGGGTTCATTGCTCACTGCCCTCTTGGCAGTTATTAAAAGCCAGAATATGTGAATTTGGCCAGTGTGGTGGAGCCTGAGGCGAGCGGGGGTGGGTCGAGTGAGCAGCATCGACTGTTTCAGAGTGTGATGGCTTGAGCAAATCAAGGCAAACACACATTTACTTTAGGGCTTAATATCTTCTTAATGCAGTCCTTTACAAAATCACCACCATGGCAAACTTTACACAGCGAATTAGCTACTGAGAGAACACCTAGAGGAAATGGAAATTGACTTTGTATCTCTTGAAATTTAGGGGTTTTCCCTTCACGTCATACAGATGAGAACATTTTCAGAGCCAGCATCATCATGTGGCCATTAGAGGAACTGCATTTTAAAGCAACTCTGGATTGGCAGAAATAATCACTTGTGTTTCATCATCCAGGTCTCTTTTACTTGATCATGCAATATAGATAATATGTAATAAGTGGAATTGGGTGGGCGGCTTTGGCTCAGGAGGAAGAGCAGGTCGTACACTAGTCACAGGCTTAGCAGTTTGATCCCCAGCTCCAACTGTCCAAATGTTGAAGTGTCCTAGGACAAGACAATGAGCCCCCATTTATGATGATTAGGTAAGCACTTTGCATGTGTGTGTGTGTGTGAATGGGTGAAAAAAAAACAAAAGCAAGAACGTCATCACTTAAAGGTCTTACTGATAATATTTTTTATGTAAACAAATATTTACTAAAAAATAATACATCCACAGAGTCTTTAGAAAGGTCGCCGAATGAAAGTGTGGCTTTTCCTGAAAAAAATTGTTATGATTGTAATTAATCATTTTAAAAATGTTGGCGGGTCCAAAATGAATGTTTTGTATCTCTGTTGAAGATATCTGACGTTTGGTTCTCACTTCTAACAAGGCTTGTGAGCCAATAGTAAAAGGACGTTGGTGTCACATGGTATCTCTGTGTCATCAGTTAGTGTGGATAAAACAGATAAATGGATTGAGCAACGACTTGTTTTGAAGTAAATGCAATGAAACGGGGGAGGGAGAATGCAACATCTAGTGGCTGAATGTTATCAATGTTATCAATAGCACCTTTAAATAAGACAGGGGCAACTATAAGGGTTACAATGAAATGCCTTCCTCAGGCAAAAGACGACCTGGAAGACCAAAACTGACCCGGTGCAGAACTGTGACCGACAAGCTAACCACTATGAAAGTGAGGCTCAAAGTGTTGCCAACAATAGGGCACAATGGGGGGAGTTCAGAGTGGCCTTACATCCCACAGGGGACAAGGAAGATTAATTAAGTAATATATGTGACGACAACCATGTTGTTATTCCCACTGAAACCAATTTAACAAAGGACAAATGGGAAATGGGAAATGGGAAATGTATGTGATTCCCCTTTAAGATTGTATTATAAGAAACATATAGACTATGTGCAAAAGAGGAAGCAATTTACAAATTTCCTTGGGATGATACGACTACGTAAAGGTATAAACTACACAGACATGCTGGTTAACCTCAAAGAAACAAGTGGCAAGCAACTGAATCTTGATAGGAATGAAATACACCACCACCACATGTACCTTAAACTAGGTGAGGCAACAAACCTTTTCCAGGGTGATTTAAATGCATACAAAGACTTGAAAAGTGAGATAGATGCTGTGCAGTATCTTGCTACAAGGTTAACACAACCATTTAATGCATTTCTTTTGTAAACCAAAAGCACAAAATCTTCAACCTGAGACAATAAGCAATATCAATAACACACACACACACACACACACACACACACGTGCACAAAGATACAAAAAAAACAAAAACCTAGATTGCCACAAGATAAGAGCAACACTGTTCCATTCAAATACTCACCTTAATGTTAAGTGAAGCCATGAGAACTTGATCTTTCAGCATTCTCAGAGGATTCAAGGTGTCCCTGCATGTGATAAAAGACACAGGTCTAATGAGCAGACAGTGCTGAAGATGTATTGTGCAGAAATAAAAAAAACAAAAAAACGCTGGTTATCCAGGTTTAAAAGGACAATTTTAATGAGTAACACTGTTTATAATGAACTGTTTGCTCAAAATCACGGCGTGCCAGCAGCAGCGGCAGCAGCAGGATGCGTGGTGGAAACACAATCACAGTATTTCCTCGACAAAGCCTTTTTGATTGAGTGGACTTTGTTGCCAGAGGGGAGCACCGAAGTGGGTTAGTTAGGTGAACAGCAGCGCCTCCAGAGAATCTTCAACTGGCTCAAAACAAGATATTTGAGCATGAGAAATCAGCCAGGCAGTAATTGTTCCTTGGATTTTGTGTAGGCAGGAGTAAGGACAGCAAGGAAGTAACAGCTGCAACAGGATTTTAATGCAAGCACAGATGCAAAAACGCAGAGTATGTCGCTCAATTTTGATGTTGACAAAAGCCAATTAGCCTAATCTTAGAAATATCTTCTAGGCTGAAAGACACACTCTGTAATGAGGGATTACTGGCAACATTACAGGTGCACTTACTTTCTGTTTTACCTCTAAATGAGGTGGTGGCTAATTTGGCAACTGTCAGATTGTTTAAATCCTGTCTCATCGTCTGACCACTTGTGATTCTTGCTAAGTTGGACCTATTTTTTTTTTTACTAGTGTCGCTGCATTCAGAGATCTTTGCAAAATAAAGTCTTACATTATCATTTTGGTGAGCAGTCATCAAAAGAAAGCTGACTTATAAACATAAAAGTGAGTCCATTAACGAGAACAACATTCCCTATCAGGTCAGGCAGTTTTTAATGTGTAATTCTCCTTACTGATACATTCAAACTCCAACATACAAACACAAGCATGCACTCAAAAACACCCTCCACATTAACACATGTCTACACCCAAATTCATACTCAAAATAGGATGTAATGGTAGATTTAAATGACATTACTTAAAATGCTTAAGCTTATAATATACTTCTTTTTCTTACAAACACTCGGAGCAACTTTTTGCATTAATGCTGACTCACTTGAACAAGGCAATTGGAACATAATTTGTGAGTCTAGCTTATGATCTTAGTTCTATTTTAATGAAGTCATACCCTCATCAGGGACAGCCTGACACAAAGGAAATAAAAACTAAAATAAGCAAACATATGCTCTTTTTTTACCACTGCTCAGTTTTTTTTTCTCTTTCCTCAGACAAAGGAGAAGATTAATGCGTCAGATGTGTAACTGTCTGTGTGTGTGTGTGTGTGTGAAGATACTCACATCTGTGCGCCTGTATGTGTATTTGTGTGGGCCCGTCTGCGTGTGCGTTTGTGGGGATATGTTTATTTACATTTGTTATACCTCTCTGCACCGTAAGCATTTCCACTATTCGTAGAGTAAGCTTTTTGTCTGTTTGTAGAAACTTTAGCTTATATAAAAGGAAAAAGCTTTCCGGGCTGCCCTTCTTCATGAATGTTGGTAAACCCTAACAGGAACCTCCTCTCTTGCACTCTGACTTTCTGAAAAAGTTTACGCAGAAAACTTTCCAAGTGTTTTGGAAAGTTGAGCTGGGAACATTGTGTCTAATTTGAAGAAAATGTGTATGTATGTGTGCATTCATGTCTTTATCTGTTTGTGGCTGAGAGCTTGAAGGCTTATCCTGCTGCTGCTAAATTACCCAAAGCAACGTGGTGTGGGGAGGAAGCAGTGGGAGGGAGCAGAGGAGAGGTGAAGGGGGAGATGGAGAGAAGAAGAGAGAAAGGGAAAGACAGAGGAGTGATCATTTGGAACCCCAGGTCTTATCAAACATTGTTAGTGCACCCTACTGCCTCTCATTTACAATCTTACTTTTTTTTCTCCCCCCTCTGAGGCGTACTTGCATACAGGCGCCAGCAACACAAACCACACTAACAAAAACACATTAGGAGAGACAGGAACATGGGAATATACAATGAATTAGCAGCACTAAGGACAATAAAAACACAGAGTAGTATACATTTACTGCTGTTACACTTTTGTACTTTAGACTATCTTTATTCTACTGCATTTGCATTATATTTGCAAAGTACCCTCATATATGGTTCATATGATTCGTTTTCCTACAAATATCCAGCAACACGTGTCGATATCCGCTCGTTACATGCCTATAGTCTTTTCAAAATAAACTTCTGTCTTCACAGGAAACAACTTCCTTAAGTCCTTAACACAACTTCTTAGTTAGGTTTAGGAAAATATTGTGGTTTGGCTTAAAATAACCCCAGAGGTGGTGTTACTTCAGTACCTAAGTTACGTGACAAATAAATCAACATTGACTTCTGGTTTCACATGGTAAGAAGGCCGGTCTCCAGGGCGAAAGTCCGGTGTTTCTTGACCCATCCATCCACCCCGACCTCCTCCTTACACGGCGTTTGCCACTCTTTATGGTTCACGATTATGTAAATTACATACAAATTGATTTTGTGGGATATATATGAATTACAGTGCATTACTTTGTGTACAGTGTATGAGACCAGTCTGCATTTTTACAGCCGTATAAGAGATTATACTATACATATACAATAATGCAATTTACACAGACACAAGCAGGCTCACATATAGTGTTGGACATGCACACGCACAAAGTACACAAACACCTACACACACACCCTCACCCCATATACAGTATATAGTGATACACACAGGTATTGGGGGAAGGGCTGTTATTAATCCAACAAGGAAGTAACAGGGGACTTTCCCAGAATGCATTGTAGCATCTCACATCACTCGTATTGCTCCCTTGTGAGTTGATACTCGACTGTGTTACAAATAAGCAAGCTGTGCAATGTGTGTGTGTCACAAGGTGTGTGAGTGTGGTTGCACATTAGCATAGGGTACCATAAACAATATTGTGTGTTCGACAATATACATTCAGTGTACAGTGAGGATTATAGATTGTGCAGCTCGATGAGAAATAATAAACATGAACATGGCAGGTCCAGTTCTTCACGTGTGTTTGCTACCAGTGGGTTATAAAATGTGCATCTTCATGGGGGTGAAAAGTTTGAAAACTATATGAGAAGTTATTCTGGACAAAACAAACTAGCATTCTCTGGGGGAGATAAAAGCATCAAAGTTATTCTGTCATTTTTACATTTTTATAGCTTCCGGAGTCTCTTGTGTTTTGTGTCTGTCTCCCTGTGGTGCTGTCTATGGTTCAACATTTTTGTATAAACCAGCATTTATAGTCAAAGAAACATTATAGAGAACAGAGTGTGTGGCAGCAGTACAGAGAAATAGCAGGGGTGATGATAAAATGAAGGGTTTATGGGGAATAAAAAAAAGTTTGTTAATCTGGCGTCCCTAAGAGGAGCAAATTAAAGACATTTTGGGGGTTTTGTGTTTGTCTTAAAGATATTGTCTATCACATCTGGTAATTGATGGACAAAATGTAGGTATTTTGACTTCCTGTTAAAGGGGACAACATCTACCCACCTGGTCACAACAGGCTACTCTGCCAAGAGATTGGAGAGACAAGGTCAATTCTGCTAACCCTGACCACAAAAAGAAGGAATTTGTTTGGCAGAAAAACGCATGAAGAATTGAAAGAAACCAGAAAAAGTAAATGAAATGCACTGGGTAACACTGACGTATTGATTTTGCTATGAGGAGTTGAAGACGGTGAAAGGGGAGTTGAGGCAGCAGGAGGAGAGTAGAGAGGATGAATCATCTTGATTTGTATTTGTTCTTTGCCCGATGACACCCAGACACAAGTGTTCTCATGGAGCCTCTGTAATGATAAGGAAATGAGCATGCGGGCACATGCACACATGCTGGCATGTCTAGCACTCACACAGAACTCATGAGCTAAAGAGCTTGCCGATTAGTCATAATACAAGATGTCTAGTCTGTATGAATGTCCAACCTTCCTCCATCTGTCTGTCTCTCTCTTTCTCACTTTTGTTCTGAAAATAAATTCTGCTCATATACATCATATAGCTATTTTAATTGCAAATATATGTGGTGACATGATGTGGTCATTGTCAAATAGGTTAAGATTTTAATACATTTAATATTATGGAATGGCTTTTACATTACATCGCCTGTACCAGTTATATAATTTGCCTCAGAATAGATTTTATTGAGTGAGTAATGATGATTGCGAGAGTCAAAGTGTGCATATACATGAGTTTCTGACGGCCAGAGGGTCATGGGGAGAGAAAAAGTCATGGAACGCATCAGAAATCCACAGTGCCTGGAGCACATTGGAGAAAGTTTAGGTGCTAGTAAGTCCTTACAAACAAAGCATTATTTATTTACTGTCATTTATCATTCACAATAATCACTCAAAATCAGCAGAAGGAGGTGCATAGAAACAGCTGTTTATGCCAGTTCGCAGTGCACTCCAGCATTCAGTGCATCTACCGCTATATGTGGGGATTTTGATACAATGTCAATTTATGAGCGATCAATGTGTTTGCATAGGGGGGGTTAGGAGTTAAATTTTGGAGAGGTCGCGAACACCAACCTGTTAATTCAGGGGTGTTGTGAAACAACGGTGTTACCACAGCAAGTAAATGATTATGTAGAGGCCTCAACCTGCACTCATCAGGGTCGTTCCTGTGTTCATACATTCATCTTCCTCCACTGTACAGTATGGTGTGTGTTGTCGATTTGGCAAGCCTCCAAAAAAACAGAAATGGTCCTATTTCACCTTCAGTCAAACTGATTTTAAGAAAGTCATACTGGTGTTTAGTCAACACGTTTGCATATAACCAACCAAATATTTCACTTATTAACAGGGTATGCGTGGAGCTGTAACCGTCATCCACATTATCTAACTCCTCTGGGTGGATTCCAGATGCCTCGACAGAGAGGCATCCTGGGGGTATCCGATCAGATTCCCAAATTCCCCAAACTGTTTCTTAGCAAAAGCTCACTCTGGATACCTCAGCTCAGACGACACCCAGCACAGAAGCTTCAATGTTGGCCGTTTGTATCCGCAATCTTAGTATTTTGGTCAGTACTCAAAGCTCAATATGTGGTATTGAGCTTTGAGTAAATCCACTGGTAAACCGAGAGCTTCACCTTCAAGCTCAACTCAGTCTGGTGCAACATTGACATTAAGTGGATGAAGCACCAATCCACCTGTACACACACACACACACACACACACACACACACAAACTTACACACACCTTATAATCACTTATGAATGCTTGTGTGTTACTTAAACTCCGTCACAAAATGCAGGACATAGAGGGACAGTAAGCGCTGCCTTTTTATCTGGTGCACCAATCTTCCTCTCCTCCCTCCTCATCATATCTTAGTCTATGGTCATATTTCCCTCTAAGGGCATTAGAGCATTCATGGTCATAAAGTAGCTGCAGCACTTGTGTTACATACTACATTCCTGAGGCTGATAATGAAGTGTTATGCTGCTCATGGTGCTACCCTGGAGAAAACACCTTCATACAAAGGAAATCGCACCACTGAACTTTCCAAAATGTAACAAGCGTGTGCATTCGTATCCATATGGACCTTATCAAGTCAGGATGTACAGTATGCTCACGCAGTATACTTTCATAGAAAGGTCATGTTGTCTTATGAACCACAATGCTGGAGACCCAGCTGGAGGCGTCATTATGAGTGACAGATGCATATTACAAAAGATTTGTAGGCTGTCAAACTTGCAGAAAGTAGAATAGTAGCAATACCAATGACATCATTAAAGGCATCTCTGATCAACTTCGTCAGAGAGTGAGTTTTTGGATTATAAAGGCTGGCTCGATGACACTTTTGAATAAGATGAAGTGACTGTCAGAGTCATCTGATACTAATAAACTGATGACAAGCCTCACTTTATTGCTATATGCTAAGTCGTGGGGACGAGGGCGGGGTGTTGATTTCCTGACTGAAGGAGAGTTCCCGACTAAAGGGAGAACGTAAATAAATGAAAAACAGCACAACTACATCATTAAGTGCAAAACTTTTTTATACTAGGAAATGAAAAAAAGAGAGGAAAGTTTTAATTTAGGCCCGTTCAGAGGAGATAAGGAGTTTGGGTGCGAAAAAAACTCCTGGTTAATAGACTGCTGATGTGCTGAATGATAGATCTGTTGGATGCCCATAAAACCTCTTTGGTGTAAATTGCTGCAAGTTTCTTGAAGTTGCTCTCCAATCACCTTTTTTCCAACTCCAATTTTCATTTACGCCTGTCCTTTTCTTTTTTCTCTTTTTTTTCAAAAACTGCTTTCTTTCACTCCTTTTCTCCTCCGCCCCCCACATCCAACCCCCCGTCTTTCTTCACCTCTTTTCTCTCCTCCTATTACCCGTCCTAATGATAGCCAGTCTTCACAGAGAGAGGCGCTGATGGCACCGAGCGCCTATCGTTATATTTAGATCTAATTAAAGATCATTATAATCTATCAGCACAATGGAGAGCAGGCTGTGATAGAGTCAGGGGAAGGGGCAACGGGAGGGAGGGAGAGAGAAAGAGGAGAGAAATGGCGGGAAGTGGGAAGTGCAGGAGAACTTCAATGTGTCATCGACAACCTCACAACACCCCCCACTATCCCATATTGTTTCATAACCACCCCCTTGAATTCCCAATTATCAAAATGTGATTACAACACATTACAATGATTGCGACCCGTGAACAGGCACGAGTGAGAAAAAAGGAAAAGGAGGAGTGAGGATAAAGTATTGAATAATGAGGTGCGTGAGAGTATGCTCCTCTGTGTCATTAGCATGAGGGAGGGCTATTCTGTATATGGTATTAAAATCTAATTGGATTAGCCTGGGTAAAGTAGTCCATTTAAAACACATACTGTATAAACAGTCGGGCATATAGGAGTAGGAAACTACAACAGCGAGCCTTAGTTTTCATCAGCAAAATTGCATCTTTGTAATCTTTTTTTTTACTGTTCAAAAGAAGTGCTAAAGAATGCTTCCAAAACCCCCTCACCACCTTTATATTTCCTCAGTTGATTTCTCACAGCATAGCCCTAAGCTGACTGTGAAGTGACAGAGAAATAGAGAAGCAGTGGCATTTGCCAAACGCTTTTCTGTATCAGCTGTACTACTGCAGTTGGCATGGAATTGCTCTAAAAGCAATAGGAATGGGTGAAAATTCCACTGGCCATGTCTCATATTACTCTTTCTTATCAGCATCGGCTCTTGCCAGTAGCTTCATGGAGCTTATCGCAGCCGCGGCCAAGTCCTCTTCCCTTTGAATCCCAAACTGAAAGTAGTATTACTTTATTTGAAACTTTGGGCCACACAGAGAATTGCCCAAATGATCTTTTTAATTGGAAATCAAAGAACTTAATACATTCAGTAAACCTGTGGCGATCCCAATTTGGCATCTGACTGCAGAACAGGTTACCTTGTTCTAATATTCCTATGAACAGTAGAGGGAATACTATAATGTTGATCCCTGTGGCGCTGTCCGTGGTGCTGATAGTGTAAGCTAGGTGGATTTTTTTAAACATGTGCACACACAAGCACACCAAAAGTGCATTTTGCATTCACATGAACGGGTGGATAAAGTGGTTATTATTGCTTTCCCATCCTCTAATATCGAGACAATTTGTCATCAAATGTGCTAAAAAGGGGAACAGCCTCATTCTTGCATTCACTTCCTGTCTCTATCATACACAGAACATGCACACCCATAAAACAAACACACACGCACACACCGAGACGCTTAAAGAGGAATCATGATGACTCTGTGAACACTAGCACTCTCTCTGTTTGCCGACGTCTAACAAATCCTCTTTTATTTAACCAACGTAATGGCTGGAAATTAATTTTTCATGCCCCTTCCTTGTTCCCCTATTACCAGTGAATTATACAAATGTGTGTCAGTCCTTCATGTTAATAACGTGAGTGCACGTTTGTGTACAAGTTTCTGAACTCGTGCTGCAGCTGGATGCTTGGCTACGTTTAATTATGCCGAAGCAGGTTCCTTATTTTGCAGTGGTGTAACAGATTTCCATTTTCTTTAAGGTCAGTCGTGGCTGTATAGAGTTTTAACTCACATTCCTGCTCGCTCTCATTTCCTCTGTTGCTTTCAGAGTTTGTATTTGTGTGTATATATATTTGTATTATCCGTATTCTGTACAGGTATGAGCATGCTTGTCTCTCCCTCTGTGTGTGTGTATGTGTGTGTGTGTGTGTGTGTTGCTGCCGTTATCATCACCCTGAGGCTGAATGAATAAAACAAGGCCAAGAGAACAAGAGGATAAGAAGAAGAGGTTACAACACTGAAATATTGACAGCCCATACCAATACACACACATGCGCCGGTGTGCTACTTGTGCTTTATCAGTCAGCATTTACAAACAGCTCTCAATGTTTCAGAGGCAAACTGTCAGAAGTGTCTGTGCTCAGAGGGAGACGGAGAGAGAAAGGCAGATATGAAAAGAACATGGTTAGAGCAATTCATGAGGGAGACTGAGGGAGGTTGGAGATCACATATAACAGTCTAACCACAGTTCTGAAAAGTGAAGCCACTGTGGGTGCCTTAAACTTAAGCATTATTTCTAATAGGCAGCAGGGGGCGACGTCTCTGGTTGCAAAAAGAAGTCTGATTGTATAGAAGTCTATGAGAAAATGAGCCTACTTCTCACTTGATTTATTACCACAGTAAACATTGTAAACATGAGTTTATGGTCTCAATCGCTAGTTTCAAGTCTTCTTCAATACAGCATGATGTTCATTTGGTAAATTATGGTCCCATTTAGAGTCAAATAGACCATAAAACAGGGTATGCTTTAGGGAGTGGCTACCTTGTGATTGACAGATCGCTACCACTGCGTTGTCCGGTCTGGGAGTTGACCGTGTTTTTGTCTTCCACAGTGTGTTTTCAGTTAATGAAAGTTAAGTGCAACACTTTGGTCACCTAAAAATGTCTTATTCAGTGTTTGGTTGTACTTAGCTCCACCCTCTTATGTCACTTCTGGTTGCAAAAAAAACAAGATGGTGACGTTTAAAAACCAAGATGGTGACAGACAAAACTGCTGAACTCGAGGCTTAAAAACGACAGTCCACAAACCAATGGGTGACGTCACGGTGACTTCGTCCATGTCTTATATACAGCCTATAGTAAAAACACAATGTTACACTTCATTACCTTTGAGTACTTGCATGCTGGACTGTGAAGGGCTTCCAAACCACTTGTGACGTCACAAAACCTTGTATGTACACATGTTAAACTCAGATTTAATGTGACCACAGATACACTTTCCCCTTTCAGCAGCTTTCTGGTATCAAACTCTGCACATGAATCATTCTGCACAGTGAAGGTCAAACAACCAAGTGAGGTAGCAAGAAGCAAAACACATTTTTGAGTGGAGGGGGACTTTAAATTTTAAGTACACAGGCTTGCACCGATGACCTTTTTCCCAAAGAGCTATGAGCTGATGATTCAACCAGGAGAGTTTGATGCCCATTCTAGCCCTGAAAGTGCTCCTACTGTCATTCACTTAACATTTCCTATGCAGAAAAGGTATTGACTTTTACTACCGGATGCACAAAATAAACCCACTGTGCAACTCTATTTGAGCTGAGAATGCATTCATTTTCCAGTTGGTAAGATGTATTATGAGTCTGTACTGCTGCTCTTCATCCTGGTGAGATGATGAAATGAACAGTGACACATTTTGTATCGTTACCAGCCTGCGTTCACCTCAATTCACTTGTGTTTACTGCTATGCACTACATATAGAAATTGACAGTGCATGTGAGAAATAAACGTGGCAACACCCTTCTTCACAATCAAACATATAATCCCCAAGATTCCCCATCTTCCCCAGCCTGACTTGGAATTTTAATGGTGCCCATTTGGTCAACGAATGTCAGCGACAATTATTCTTCCTACACTGGAAAAGGCAAAATAATACCTGTCTGTAATCACATCCACTTTCTGCTCCCTGCACCTCTCATGAATACTTCAACACGCCACAGACCTCTCACATCACTCATCCGCCTCTGTTCCATCCTTTCTCCCTCCCTTGTTCCATCCATCTTCACTACAACGGGTAGGGCATGTCGTCGCACTTTTTTTTTCTCACCCTAGGAATTCACGTCCATGACTTTTGTCTGCTATTTCCATCACCCTCCATCTATATCCTGTCTGCGTGCCTCTCTCCTTTTCACGCCGGATTCTGCTGGGTTCTCACCTCTCCCAGCTCTCTGCTGCACATAAGACGACGATGAAAGACAAGATGAAGAAAGAAAACAGTGTTTGTTTGTTAATTAGCAGAGCTCTAATGTGAGTTATAACATATTTAATGAATGCCGGGAATACACACAGGCGGAAGAAGCACACGCACCGAAATCACATTCATTTTTGCGCACACACACACACACAGAGGAGCAGATGATTTGGCAGTTAACCAACATGTTTGGATCAGTTCATTGTGCATGGGATGGATAAAGGGGAATCTCAGCAGCAATTTGCTGCGTATTGAAGTCAGAAAAAAGCACACATTGTCAACTCTAATAATAACAATATGAAATGGCTTTTTGTTACTTTAGTTTGAGTTGAGTCAACAATGCGACAGAGGGTTGCCTTGAGTGAGACACTGGGGGTCAAGAGTGTAATTTAATATGTATGAACTCATCCGTGCTCGTTGGTTATTAGACAGTTGGATTGAGATGAATAAAGAGAGAGTGAAGAAAGGAAGGAGAAAGAATAAAGAAGTGGAACAGATATAAAACAGATTGAATGGAGGGGGAAAAAGAGACTGGGACGCGAGTGAATGAATAGAAAAAAGAGCAAACATCAAAAAGAGTCTGACAATGAGTGAGAATGAGAGAAGAGTTGTGTCACTGCAAAATTAATTTATGCCTGTGTTTTTATGAACACGCCATTAAAGAGTAAATATATGACAGCACTAATGGGCTATTGCAGCTCCCATCGCACATGATGGATGGAATTAAAGTAATTGCCTCTGTGTGTTTAAATCAATTATAGAACGCTGCTGCACAGAGATGTGACGAATTGCAAGGAGGGTCTTCACAACAGTCGTACCTCTCTCTATGTGTGTGTATGTGTGTGTGTATATATATATATACACTCTAATCTCACATCCTCTCATCTTCCTGAAATCCAATGACCTTTTCCAGGGAATTATCTTTCCCATTCATTTCACTTCACGGCTGCCTGTGGGATGAACTCCATCCATATACGCCACCATGAGTATTCCTGTCACATGCAGATGTTTGTGTGTACAGTCTATTTGTGTGTGTATGTGTGCCCCAGTGCCTGCCTGTGTGTACTTTTTCTGTACCTGCGCACATTAGGGACCAGCATCAGCTTCTTTCATCCAGCTCAGTGACTTTCACATTTGGAGTTATTGTGTCCTGAGGGCAGGACCCCAGCTGACACAGTCATTTAAAACCAAACCGCTACGGACGGAGACCACTTTAGGTTGGAAATAATGCTCCCTCCTAATCCTGAGAGTTGCAGTCCTTGGAGTTAAGCAAGTCCTCGCTTGCCAGCATGGCAAAGAGCAATGTTGACACACAAAGGTTCTGTACATCCTTCACGAAGAAAACGTATGATTTAAAGAAAAAACAAAAGCGTAAAAAAGGTAGCTCTGAAAACACAAAGATGAAAACGTAAAGTGAAAATTCAGTAATGTGATTTTGCTGTCTTACTGGGAGGTTGACGAAGGAGTGGAACATGTTAGGTTGCAGCGAGGGATAGATGTGGAAGGAGGCCGTTAGCTTCTATTAAAAGGAAAGGAATGCAACTCTTGGTAACTCCAACGTTGCCTTATTGGCATGTTGTGTTTGGCTTAGCTACACAATTCCTGAAATGTCAAACAGTTCCTTTAAGTTCAGCTTGTTCGAGTAATGATTCGGTAACATAAAAGAAACGAATCACATGGTAATGCATGACGAAATATGAACATGACTTGCATGTCTGATTTTACACTGTGTGCCTCGAAACACCTGATAACCAAACATAGTTTCTTTCTTTCTGTCCTGGCCTCTTTCCCAGAATGCAGAATTCAGTGGTTGTGGTGATCTGCTTGCCCTACGATTTGCTGTGTAACTAAAACATGGATGCCATTGTGTCCTGCCTCTCTCACACACTCCTTTTCTTTGCCTATGACTGTGTGTGTTATTGTGTGTCCTTTCACTCATCTGGAAGCAGCTTACTCCTCTGAGCTGCTCCACTGGCCGCAATCCCGACCAAACCAAAGCGTGTTCTCTCTCTCTCTCTCTCTCTCTCTCTCTCTCTGTCTCTGTCTCTCTTGCTCTCTAACCTCCAATCATAACTGTCCCGTCTTTCAATCTTTCCTCTCCATCCAGCTTTGTAACTCTATCTATCATTCCATTTTTTTCTCTTTCATTTCACTCTTCTTTCATTTCACTCTAGTCCGTTTTCAAAAGTTATTTGAAAACATTACTTTTCCCCCCTCTGGTTCAGCCCTTTCTCCTCCTCTCTGAAACCTGTTATCCTGTTTATATAAGGTTAATCTGCCTTTGACAAAAGGATGCCCCTCTGCTTCTTTGGGTGTCTTGGAGAAGCGCTTTGAAAAATGTGTGGAAAGGATTAAGGTAAGACCCGCAGCCAGGACTAGCTCTTTCTATCTCGACTCTTGAGCCCCCAAACACAGACGAACTGATGCACATAGACCAGCCCTCCCTTTCTCTGTATTCTACTTAACAAAAGTCACTCAGTGAAACTCAAAGAGCCACACAACTTAACTTTTTTGGGCTGCAACCGACATCGTGTTTCTGGAGGAAGTGTCATGTTTAGTGCATGTGCTGTGTGTTTAATGATATGTGTTTTTGAATCTTCATATTTTACATTATTCCATAATGTAATTGAACAATGTAACGATACAGAGTGTCTAGCAATAAATGTACTATCCTGACTTTGACAGCTTAAATCAGTCCAGACTTTTTGCTCTCAAAAAATCTAAAATGAACATAATAATACAGGCAACGATTATGTTTTTATCCCAAAGTGCTGAGTTTTTCAAATGTTCCTTTTCAATGTTTTGAGCTGCACAAAGAAATTCCATTCACCTGCAATACAAACCAAAACTACCTGCATACAGTAGCTGGATCCCACAATGGGTGAGTAAGAAAATGTATATTTCTGTGAGGGTGAAATGTCCCTGTAAATAGATTATAAAACATACTTGAGGATAATTTGTCTTACTCTGTCATTAAATATTAAAATGTCCTTGCAAGAAGGGCTGCTTTATTAAGGCAAAATTCATGATCACAATTATTTTGGTCAATATTAAGATTTTCTTATACCAAGCAGCCTCTCTTATCTTATTTTGATCGACTGACAGTGCTTCCATATGATTAAGACCACTTGGATTTTTTTGCAGTATATGTTTTCATTTTATTTGGACATAGTGTATTTGGGCAGACTAATGGACTTATGGCATATGATATTTATTTCTCTCCATCAGCTAAATTTTATGACATCATAAAGTTTGATTTATGTAAACAGAAATGACCACTAACTAAATTTATCCAATTGTACATAGTTAAGTTTATCAGCCTATTTTATCTGTAGTTTTGGATTTATCCTATAATTATTATTACTGTTAATGTGTATTTTATTTATTATTACTTATTTTCTTTTTTGTATTTAATTCAACATAGATTTTTTGTTCTTTATCCTTTTTAAATTGGCAACGGGTGACGGTTTAAATATATATATATATATATATATTAATATATTAATATATAATTATATAATTTATAATATATAATTTTTGCTGTATTTTTTAACAGTGTTTTTTTTGTTTTACTTTAAATACAATTCAACTGAAAAATTAATAAAATGTAATGTAAAGAAAATTGATAAATAACATAACAAAATACATAAGATGAAATATGTCGTAGTGTACTGCCACAATTTAGAGAAAACCATATTCAACATAATCCAGTCAGTAGCAAAAATGAGCAAATACGGACCGCTGTAAAGGAAAGGGGTTTTCTGGATTTATAACACAAGACAAAACGAGAGCATCACTGCAAAAAGGAAAGTGGCACAATAATCTCTTTATCTCGATTATCTTGTTTTCATAATCGTTGGAAGCCAAAATTGTAATGAAAATAAAATTTGATTAATCACCCAGCCCTAATTGCATGCAATTATTTTTAATTTACCGCTGTACTGTTGTCAAGCTGTCAGGTTAGGATTTGGAAGATACCCTAAGATCTGTTGGTTTGTGTTACAGCACAGGAAAATAATTGCCAAATTGGTTCATGTTTTGAGTTTGGGTGCTGTACGGCTCTTTTCTCAACAACCACTGAAGATGAAGCCAACTGAATTCTAGAGTACAGTACATTGGCAAGTGTTAGAAGAACTAATCAGAGTGCAGATCAATGCTTTCCAATCCCTAAGCAGAGTGTGAGCTTGGCAAGTGATAGGACATGATCTTCTCCTGAATCCATATTGATGATTTCTTAGTTACAACCATAACCTTCAAAACAACACAGGCCAGCCTTTCATCGCCCTAGAGAAGTGAATCAACCTAAATATTTAACAGTGTGCAGGGGTCACTGCTGAAACGTCTTCAACTTTGGGTTTTGAGTTCTAATCAAGTCATAATTCAATTTTAAAATATAAGCATGGACAGAAATAGTGAGATACACAAAAATCCACAGAAAAAGCTCTATTTTAATAACACCTCTCATCACCTCTGAAAACACACATCATTAATAATACACTGCAAACCCACTGATAAACAACTATTTTATGAATATGTAAGAGTTTGAAGCTTACTTTATTAAATGCTATTTACAGAGCAATTTACCAGTTAGCTTTATCAGAACCCTCTTCTTCCACATTTGACTATGTTAACACACATGAAAGCAGCAGTGGGTAGGATTGGAGCAAATATGATTAAAAACAGTTATTTTTATAAGCACTCCCTAGTTTGACTGTGTGATCGGAGTTTGCAAGTGATGGACAGCTGCCTCCATTGAATGAACAGCCAATAGGAATGCCCTCGCTCTGAAGTGACCTGCGATTGGTCAAAGTCTTCCGTCACTGGCTAGATTATGAAAACAGAGCCATGAGGAGGTGCAGAAGTCTAGTTATCTCTCAGAACACTTGAATTGCAATATGCTGAAAGGTTATTACGGAATTTTTGCCCAATGATGCCAAAAAAACATTCTGCCTATGGTCACTTTAATGTTAAAAGTCTACTTTAAAACATCATTGGAGATATACTAAACGGCATATAAATAATGTAAATAGCTAAGATGATCAAAGTGTAAGCTACAAGCTACATTTGGTAGCTTTTGGTACAGCAAATGAGTGGCTTTAAAATATCACACATCACGGTAATGTTAAGATATTGATTAATCCCTGTTTAAAACCCTGCATTCAGATCATCTACTACCTTTACAGTTTACCAAACTGTAGCATAGTTAGTGTGTGTGTTGATTTTGATAAAATACAATGTGTATGGACAGGGAAGGGCTCTGCGGCGTCATTATTTTCTGATTTGTTGAGTGAGTAAACAACCTGGAAGGAAGGCAACACTGCAGCACACAAAGTCATATTTGTTAACTGAAGGTGCCGGGACGTCATACTAGATTGTTTCGACCACACAACACCTGACGTTGTCTTTCATGGGCAACACATCTAATTCAGACACTGTATGGTCTGATTTGATCGGCCGGCTAGTTAGTGTGGATCTGTATCTTCCTGTCCTCCCTCAGTGAGTCTGTCAGACAGATTGCTTTTCTCCCCTCCGCCTCTGCTCCTCATCATTGTCCGCATACCAGCTGTAGCTATAGAGATACTCAAAACTGCCTTCAGCAGTGGATACTGTTGGACAAAAGTACCGTCAAATCACTGCCAGTAAATACCTGTCCAAAAGCTGCAAGCTCAACTACCAGTAGCCACAAATACTTGCAGCGCATTCATAATTATTCACAAAAAAAGTAATAACCTCTCTGCTAACCTTCCACTCGCCATCTGTGTAATACAAGCACTGAAATTATGGCTCTTTTATTTCTGCAAACACAATTGGAACAAACCTGGCACCAGCAGACGCTGGGGCCAAATCGCCTTTCACCCGGAACAAACCAGAGCAACATCACAAAACCCCGAGCAGTGGCTGATCGTGGGATTCCAGCTGTGATCGGCTCCCCTCTAGTCCCCCCCGTGTGCAGGGATTCTCAGGGATAAGCGGGGCAGGCAGGCGGGGGGGGGGACTTTGAGGTTTTCCGAGTTGAGGGCAGAGCTTTAGCGTTTTCCCCGCCACGTCCCAGATAGACCTGGAATGCGAAAGATTCCGGATTTGTGTTTGGGCTGAACTAATTGAGTCCCCTAAAAACCTTGCTGCCCTGACTCCAGGACAGTGCTGGCACACAGACACAAGGCACGTATCCGAACACACACACACACGCATGCATGCTCCCTTTTGTCTCTTTCTGTGCCAAGCCTAATCCTGCCTTACCAGCTGCAGAAAAAAAAAGAGGCAGGGAGAGAGAATCTCCTCCCTCCATTCAGTTCCAATTCACTTTTCAATTTCAAGGTGCTTTATTGGCAAGGCTGTGCCTGAGCGATGCCAAGGCAATTAACAAAAGAACGGGCGCTTTCAAAGCAAAAAAGAAAGAAAAACAGCGACACCGGCATTATAATATGGCAAACGCTACAATCAGAACAATAATAATAAGCATTGAAATCATTTCAATTTGCCTTCCATTCCCCCTTTCTCCTGCACATAGCGTCTCTGGGGGGTCAGTTCAGGATTTTCCTTCCCTCTCCTAATTGTGATGGGCCATGGAAAGTGCTCCACCAAATTGTGTAAACACATGTGGAAGCAAAGAGGAGGCAGCAATGGAAGACTGATCACAGCAAATGAGTTTCTCAGGAAATGATTGGGCCTCTTTGATTGCCCCAAATGTAGTCCCCTTATCCAACATGACACCTGAGTACAGAGGCGCGTAATGTTTAGAGTACGGAGAATGTAATATATTAAAAAGATAAATTTGCTAGTGCAAAGTGGGGAATTGAAAATAGATAATTTGTAATCACATTGCAGGGTAAGTGTTTGATGTTCTTTGAATGGAGCTCTGAAGTTAATTTTCAATTCTCTTTGAAACAGAGTAAAATGATGAGTTGGGAGGACAACATAGCACCGCCTTGATAACATTTTAGATGAGTAAGTGGGCCTGGGTCAAAGTATGGCACGGAATTAAATACACGGACCATAAAAGAAAGAGGGAACTTATTTGTGCTCTTTTTAACCTTTTTTTTTTTTTTTCTTGTACCCTTTGACATCTTTTGCAAATATAAAGTGGCTGTCACCACCTGATGAAAAGACCCTTTCTCCCAAAACAATAAAGAGTTAGGTAAACTGTCACTGGCTATGTAAAATATGAACTATGTGGTAGTCACCGTAGTCAAAGAGAATTAGAAGTAAGTAGAATTACGCATAAACATTAACAAGTTGTTAATCACTAAACAAACCTGTTTTCTTTTTTATGCATATTTTTCAGCTATAGGATTCCTGGTCTCGCCAGGTGAGACATGTTTCTCACTTATTGGGGAGAACACATTATCACTTCTGCTATTCCAACAAAGTCTCGCGACAGTTCGTGAAATAGTCACAAAATTGAATCTATTTGATTTGTGTACATAGACAAAAATGTCTCTTTTTTTGTGACGCTCAGCACAACTTTCAACAATGTATTTTTTTGTGTTTTTTCCAACTATCCGCTCCAGTCTTTTCAAAATAAAACTACTTAGTTAAGTTAAGGAATAGATCGACTTAGTTTGGCTCAGGCAACAAACTACTTAGTTAGGCCTAGGAAAGGATCGTGGTTTGAGTTTCAATAACACTGGAAGTGCTGCATCTTAAGTACATAAGTAACGTGACAAAAACTACTTAGATAGCTTTAAGAAAAGATCGTGGTTTGGCTTAGAATACCTCCGGAAGTGCCGTAATTTAAGTATAGAAGTTGTGTGCCAAATAAATTGAAGATGATCATCGCATCGTCGTCTTTATATTTCTCAGTTAACAATTACGTGGATTACATATGGATTGATTTTGTGCTGACCATCACGGAATTTTTTTTTAAATGTTTCTTTTTCTATGTAGACGAATCAATACAATACATTTAGTGACTATTTCACGAACTGCTGTGCGACTGGGCTGGCTATTAATGCTTGTATCACAGGTCACTCTGACCAATAGTCTGCCTACTTAGTGATGGAAAATGACTCCAAAGGCATCATCTCTGTGGTAATGGATGATTGGAGGGAGATAGCACATAGTTCATCAAGGAAAAGTAACAATTTTACCCAGAATATGGACAATCTTTAGACACAATTGAAGCCAGATAGAGATGATCATATTCAGATTTCTTCTTATTTATGTTTAACAGCTACTTCCATTTGTGCCAACTATTCTTCTAAAGATTGGAATTTGTATTAACCATAAATCCATGTGTCTTTGTCACGTGAGCAATATAATGCACTTTGATGCCACCGTCAGTTCATCGGTCTGGTCAGTCCACAATGTCAAACATCTCCACGACTGTTGGTTGGATTGTCATGAAATTTGGTACATTGACATTTATGGTTTCCAGATGATGAAACGTGAGAATCCGTGAGAATCCCTTGCTTTTTGCATCACTGCATCTGAAACTAATGATTAATTCCCGTTAGTTTCAGTTGTACAGAATGCGGTAGGGAAACACGACTTACGATCCTTCACACCATTGAACAGCTCTAGATGGAGATTTCCACATGGACGGCATATTGTGATTACAAGTTACCAGTATCAGACAAGAGAATTGATGTTCATTACTGTGACTGTTACATTTTCTA
>CAKAOI010028924.1:20000-27500 GCA_916701655.1 Sebastiscus albofasciatus | reverse complement strand
TGAACAGAGGATCAAAGATCAGTTCATGCAGGAGCTCTCAAATAAGTCAGCGGGTGATCTGATCTGTACGTAGAATTTAAATTATAGGAGTTTAAATTGGAAGAAGTAACTTCAGGGTTAGCAACACCACAATCCTCAAGGTCAGAAGAAATAGAATCACAAATCAGAAATAAGCACACTGGAGCACACGGATTTAAAAGGGACTGTTTGTAACTTCTTACACGAATAAGTCAATCCGGGTCGCGGGTCCCGTGTGCGGTCGGGAGGCTGAGGCAGGAAAAGCCAACACTAGGATCAGCAGTGATTCATGGAGAGACCTTGGTCTGGTCAGCTAACATTACTGCCAAGCAGCTGAAATATAGAGCGATATTGTGCTTTTAGCTGACGTGTGTCTCCTCACTGTGTTGAGCGATGCTCCTTCATGTCTATGTAGCACAAGCGCCAGCAACAGGACGCTTACTTCGTTGACTTAACGGACACAGGTGTCATTGTTAACAAGCAATTTCTGATTCTTACAAACAGTCCCTTTAAGGCAGTAAACTTTATTTAAAGACTAATGTTTCAACACCAACTGCGTCTTCATCAGAGTCAAGTCTTGTCTTGACTCTGATGAAGACGCAGTTGGCGTTGAAACATTAGTCTTTAAATAAAGTTTACTGCCTTTAATCTGTGTGCTCCAGTGTGCCTTGGACCTGCTCTCTGAAGTCTCTCCTGTTACAAGATTGCCCTACTCTGTGAGCACCGGACAGGACAGGCCTAGTGAGGCGGTTGAAGCGTGCTTAACCTCCCTTCTTCAATCAGAAATAATCAGTCAATCACTACAAACTCTGTCAAATCAGAGTAGAGTATCATATTTAGTTTGAATGTAAGAGAGGAAGCACAATGAGTAATAGTGAAAATATCCAAAGTACCATTTAAACCACCTATGTTTAAATCAATGTTGATATTACAGTCAGATAAGGCAAAGGGGAAGAGTTATACACCAGTTTAAGTCATTTCTGGTGCACTTTGTTCTTGCCAGGTGCCACTGTTTGTCATTACTGCATTGTATAACACGTAATCAAGGTTCTCCTTTATATGATGCCTGCCTTGGTGCCTTCGGGCCAGCGGAGCAGATCCAGATGCTCATCCAGAATCCCCCGGAAACGCCGCCCTGCAGCGGAGGTGAAACCTGGCGTCCGTCCAAACTGAGAGTAGTAACTAACAGCACCGTCGCACGGTGGGAGCAGGGAGGCCGAATCACTCAGCCATTCCCACTTCCCTGCATAGAGATGAGGAGAACAAGGTTTTAAATGTGCACATTAAACATCCCATAATGAGTGGAGGAGGCTAGTGCAGTATCCTGGTGAGACCTGCTGGCTCCCAGGGTGTTCTGAAGCTCTCAGTGGAATTTAAAATCTCTTGCTACAGAATAAAAATGCAGAAGCAGCAAAGGACATATATAGTCAATAACATTCATGATTCAATTTCTCCATCGTCTCTGCCCTCTGAGAGGCCGACTTCACCGTCTTTAGGAGGCTGTTCTCAGTGAAGAGTGAAGATACCGATATGTGGTAATGAAACTATAAAACCTGATGAATCCATCGGTACCAACTATGTCATGTTAGCTTGGCATGAAGGAGGTTAAATAACGCCACAAAGTTAGGCTACATTTTTAGCGCGGAAAGACTGTCATGTCCATTTTCAAAGGGGTCCCTTGACCTCTGACCTCCAGATCAGTGAATGTAAATGGGTTCTATGGATACCCACAAGTCTCCCCTTTACAGACATGCCCACTTTTTGGTGACCTCTAGGATAATCACAGCCTCATGAAACTTTACAGCCACAAACTAGAGACCTAGAGCATTCAGAGGATGGATGGATCAAACTAGAGACCTAGAGCATTCAGAAGATGGATGGATCAGACTAGAGACCTAGAGCATTCAGAGGATGGATGGATCAGACTAGAGACCTAGAGCATTCAGAAGATGGATGGCTTTCCTACGTATACTGACATTAAGGTAGTTTCTGACTTTTTCAAATATGCTCCAACAAACAGATCAACTGTCCTATGAATGCTCTAGACCAGACCTTACTTAAAAAAATTTTTATTTAATGTTCATTTCCACACTACATAACGAGCATATCATAGAATAGGACTTTAGACCAAGCTGTAGTTGTGTTATCGATGACCTGCTGTTCGGCATATCTGTCTCCGGTCCAACGACACATTTCGTGTCTCTAAGCTCAGTTCTTGTTGCTGTGGATCTGTTGACAGCTGCTCGTCTCGGCTCTGTGTCCAGCCTAAAGGAGGAGGACTTGTTCTACACATTCTTTAATGGACTTCGTCGTGGTGTCAGATGGACACAACATGGACAATCAGTTTACCTTGTCCGCTCATCTGTCCCCAGGTGGCCGTGGACAGGAAGCCCTCCAGGGCCGCCACCGGGCCCTGAGCCGTCACGCTGTCCGACACCAGGATGGTGTTGTTCAGGTCCACATGCAGGACCAGCTTCTTCCTCTGGTCCTGATGAGAGGACCACAGCCCCCGGGGGACTGTTTCCGCGGGGTCCCCTGTCCCACACACAGGCTCCGGGACAGTTCTGCTGTTTGTCCCGTCATGTCCTTCAGCTTCACGGCAGCAGTTCTCACTGAACTCCTCCATGACGACAGACAGGATCAGTCTGACAACTCAAACATGCTGCTAGACCCACCAGACCGGCTCAGCTGTTAGTCACCAAGGCTTCCGCCTTCTGCTTCTTCTTCTTCTGCTTCTGCTGCTTCCTCTTCTTCTTCTGCGGATCAATAGTTGACTGGCAGACGGAGGACAGAGGACAGAGCGCCCCCTCCCGGTGCTGTGAGGACTCACAGATGACGTGATTCTATCATCCCCAGTTCTTCAGGTTGAAGGTCCCAGAGCTCCACGGACTGATGACAGTTAGTATTTCCGTGGACCAACCTTCTCCACACATATTATGGAACAGAAACATATTCAGTTTAAACACAAAACACTCTTTTGTTTATCTGAATGAAATGAAGTTGTAATAAATTTGATGTTATGTTCTCAACTTAAAGGTCCCATATCATGCTCATTTTCAGGTTCATACTTGTATTTTGTGTTTCTACTAGAACATTTTTACATAGTGTAATGTTCAAAAAACACATAATTTTCCTCATGCTGTCTGCTTGAATATACCTGTATTCACACTCTGTCTGAAACGCTCCGTTTCAGTGCATTTCAATGGAATTGCAACGGAATTGCGTTGCTAGGCAACAGCTTGGGTCCATGTTTACTTCCTGTCAGCTGATGTTATTTACATACACTGCAACAGGAAATAAACTGGGACACATTTAGAATGTTTATGTTTAAAACCGAGTAATGGTCTCAATATTGTATATTTGTGACATCACAAATGAACAGAAATCCTAACGGCTTGTTTCAAACACGCAATTTCTGAATACGGGCTGTGTGTATTTCTTCGTATATTGAGCGTTTTGATATTAACAGTATATAACAGATATAACAGTATTAATATAGCACTGAAACCTGCTTTATAAAGACCTGAACTTTACAATACGGGACCTTTAATATAACTGTCAATATATTTTGGCATGGTGGTTAGCACTGCTGCCTCACAGCATGAAGGTCAACAGGTTCAAACCTGCTTGGGTCCTTCTGTGTGGAGTTAGCATGTTCTCCCCGTGTTAGCGTGGGTTTTCTCCGGGTTCTCAGGTTTCCTCCCAAAGTCCAAAGACATGCAGGTTCATTGTTGACTCTAAATTGTCTCTAGGTGTGAATGTGAGGGTGAATGGTTGTCTGTCTCTATTTGAATTATTGATTTATTATTGTTTCAAACAACAATAAATGTGTCAATTGCAAACAGTCCATGATAGTCCTGAGGCAGGGCTGGACAGAGACTCTGTGTCCAGACAGAGACACAGAGACAGACAGCTCTATAGTAAACAGCAGAGGATCAGAATCACTTGTTGACCAGCACAAAGAGATGCGCTTGTGATGTGGACAGCCAGGCTTCAGCTCGCGCTGCGCTTCTGTTCCTTATGTGAACCCACGTGGCACAAATACACTGGCGCTGTGCCATTATGGATCACCGTTATGAATCTCCCAGAGAACCTGTAGGGAGACGGCAGAGGAGAGTACCGGCAGCTTGTGAGAAGCTCCAGTACACATGAAAACGTCCGGTAGCGGTAGAAGTTCCGGTAGGCCTACCGCAGCTGCATACCACTACGTACTGCTGCGTACCGCTACGTACCACTGCATACCGTACTGCTGGGTACCGCTACATACCACTGCATACCGTACTGCTGGGTACCGCTACATACCACTGCATACCGTACTGCTGGGTACCGCTACGTACCACTGCATACCTGCCTACTTCCAGCACTGGTTTACGTATTTATTTTAAGGCCAAACATAACGTTTTTCCCAAATGTGGTTTTGTCACCTGCTGGTACTGCACCTTTATACACACATGTGATGTCGACGCTTCAGCGAGGCCAACGTGCCACTGACACGCTGTCCTCTGGTTGACAGGCAGGTATATTACACGCTTTGGTGTGATATTGAGTTGTATACAGATATTAGAACATCAGCATGGAGTCTGTGATCTCTGAGCTTAAATGGTAAAAACCAATAATCCCTAGATTTAGTGTCCTGCCACCGTCTCCAAGACAACAACGATATGGAGGCAGGAAAACAAAGTGAACAATCACATGATGTCCTGTGAGTGATTGGCCCCCTGCTCAGTCTGTCTAAAGCAATATATGAAGAGAGAGCACAATGTGACAGCAGACTGCTAGAATAACATTTCTACTACTGAGCTCGCAACCAGACAGCAACCAGACAGCCTCTCCCCACCCCCCCCCCCTCCCTCCCATCATCTGTCCATTCCTCTCTCCACTCAACATCAACATGTTCCACACCAACAAGCTAACAAGCGAGCTACAGAACCCTGTGTGTTCTCTTGGGAAGGTCTAAAGGCCATGCTCTTCAGGAGAACATCTTCACAGTCACCCACCACTAAAGTTCATCAACACACACACACACACACACACACACACACACACACACACACACACACACACACGTTTAGCCGACTGGAGCAGCACATCTATTGTTCTTATTACTGCCGTTAAGATAATAAACACAATAGCAAAACATAACAGCAGTAAAAGTAATATTTAGTTGACAGTCACTATGAATTTAAGAGCAACAGATTCCTGATGCACAATGATGTACATCAAGAGATCTTTTATTTCAGAAACTTGAAGCCTTGAAGCCTATTGCAGCTGATATATCATGGTTGTAAAAGAGAAGAAGTCCATGGGAGATGGTGGTGGGGTTTGTGATCGGTACGTCTGAACGCCTGTCTTGGGTGTGATGTCCACTTGTGGTGGAAGAGCCCTGACCTCATTATAGCTACTACTATGTTGAGGAGAAACTAAACATTTAAATAGACTAACATTCTTTTTAGCTGGTAATTACGATGTCCCATTTAGTATCAGTATGGATGGGAGGCTCGGCTTTAAGTATCTCTATGGACGTCCTCTACTTGGCCGTATAAACAATGTTTATTAGAGGCAGGGCGTCCATCACTGCAGGCTTTAGTCAAAGAAAAACAGGCCAACCATTCACAATCACACCCTACGGGACATTTACATTTCATGTATTAAAGATCATTTGAGGATTAGAAGATCCCTCCTATAATCACTCAGGTTCTGTACTGCATTAGGAAGGTGGAACACCACCTAAATAACTAACTCCTGACCTGTTATTTCCTCAGACTCTCGTGATTTGAGTCAAACTGGAACGAGAGCTGATCTCTATAAACAGATGTGTGCGTATGAAAGCAGAATCTGGAGGCAAAGGGACCAGATGTTGGTATCAGAAGCGTTCTGGTTTCCATTTGTAGTCCGAGCAGTATCGACCAATCACGTCTGAGCAGGCTTTGGTTGTATGCAGGTAAACGGTCTATGTGGAGAGTAAAATACAACCTAAGAACCCATCATAGAACGACTATACACCGATCAGCCATAACATTATGACCACCTGCCTAGTATTGAGTAGGTCAGGCTGGTGAAAGTGGTTCCTGGGTCAAAGATGTCCTTGCTGTGTGAGATCCAGTTGTGCAGTTTGGAGGAAGCAGGTCGCTCCAATACTTTGTTCCTAGCAGCTTGATGATAACTTCCTAGCTCTTGTTGCTTGAAGTTAGCTGGTCAAAAGGCAGGCTCTCGCATCTTCTGCCTTAGAAGAAAGTTCCTTGTGTTTCTATGTCTGTTTGCTACAGTCCATAGATCAGAGCAGAGCTGCTTCTGCAGCGTCTGGTCTGTAGGGAGAGCTGGGTGAAAAGGCCCAGAGCTGACCTCCTGCAGGTCAGCAGGGGTGGAGAAGAAGAAGAGGAAGAGAGAGAAGAGAAAAAGAGGCAGAACAAAGGGGATCCCTTTGTTTTTGTCCTGATAGAATTTCACAAGTACGTGTGAATGAGTCATCATGCTACAGTAGCCAATGGTTACTGAGCTGATGTGGTTTCATGCCACCATCTTGATAGTGGGTCCCAACACCAGATAATCAATGTGATCCACTTCACCTCAGTGGTCCTAATGTTATGGCTGTTATGGCTGATTGGTGTATAAACCTCAGATGTAGCACCTACCTAAAATAGTTATACATGTCTACTAAAACTGTAAAGAAAGAGAATAAAACCATTAATGTAAGCAGTTCTCAAAATTGTTTTATTTATATTAACCATTTATATGTATCCACAGCAGCATTCAACGATCCCCACTTTATATATACGCAGTCTATTACAAAGGAGAGGAGGGAGACTGGACAACTCACACCAAACTGAGATAATGAAATGAAAAGGTTTCAGGTGGGGGTGGGGGGTATTTAACAGGGGCGGGGCTTACAGCCTGTAGTAACATGCAGTCATGCACATTTCAGTTTATACTGAAGCTTTTGACAATTGCATCCACAGGATCGAATATCTAACGAGTACAAAAAAGAAGAAGAATACACTACAGCAACAGAAGCCAAATGAAGTTTATAAAGCGACAAAAGACAGAAGCGTGTGCCCTCCGTATTAATAAAAGTAGCCGGTCAGCACCCGTCTCACGTTGGTTGTCTTTACATCAGATGACTCCCAATCCCAGTTACAGAAGAACCCCGCCACAAACAGAACAACCCAGGCAATACCTCAACAAAGAAAAGTACACACATTACAACGATCTGTACTCGAGCTCCTCCAGATGTACCCTAATGACCGACTGGAGCTGGAGCCGGAGGATCAACGGGTGTGGTCCAGGTCAGCAGGGAGGCCTTCAGCTGGAGACCAGACCTCAAGGTGTGTCGGTGAGAGGAAGCCTGGCGGCCGCTCCACTGCACCCTGTCGGATGGTTGAGGAGGAATCCCTGACGCAGCAGTTTATATATAGTATATATACTGTATATGTACAGTATATACAGAAGTGTGTTAGCTTCTGTGTGTGTGTGTGTGTGTCACTA
>CAKAOI010028924.1:0-15000 GCA_916701655.1 Sebastiscus albofasciatus | reverse complement strand
GCAACTATCTCAGTGAAGGATCTCTCCATTAGGAACCCACTGGGCTATAATTATTAAGCATCTTACAGTAGGAGCTCTTGTCAAGACTAATTGAACAGAGACATTGGTACTCAGAGACACTGAACACACGGGCTTCTCTCATAAGACCAACCACATATACTGCTAATTCCTGATTAGTGGCTGCTGACACATTTATCAATTTCCCAAACCCCATCTGAACACTTCAAATATGGACTCCACTTGTTTACAATACACAACGCCCGGTCAAGTATTGGGAATCATTTTTCAACATAGCAGGCCCAATCTGAGTCTCCATCATGTAGAATAAAGTGACTTTAACAGGACGCATCTGAAAACTATTTGAAGTCAGTTTTCACAGGTGAGCAACGCTTGCTTTGAATTAACTGTGATGCTGCAGTTCAGCTGTTTTCCCAAAACACTTTCAACCCAAGCTAATTCATTCACCCTGGACTACACTGCCACGCTTTACACTAGCATTTGAAAGAGTTAGTTTTGCTTTTATCAACCTAATAAAGGGACTGTTTGTAAGAATCAGAATTGCTTGTTAACAGCGACACCTGTGTCCGTTAAGTCAACTAAAGTCAGCGTCCTGTTGCTCGCGCTTGTGCTCGCTCTACATAGACATGAACGAGCATCGCTCAACACAGTGTGGAGACACACGTCAGCTAAAAGCACAATATCACTCTATATTTCAGCTGCTTGGCAGTAATGTTAGCTGACCAGACCAAGGTCTCTCCATGAATCAATGCTGATCCTTGTGTTGGCTTTTCCTGCCTCAGCCTCCCGACCGCGGCCGGAGGGAACAGGGGAGACGCCGGAGTTTTGGTCGGAGACGATAACGTTTCTCTCTGCGGAGCCTCGTCACTTCACAAGACACGGGAAACCTCTGTTGGTCTGGAGGAGCTGCAGCAGTTATTTCTGCACAAACGTCCACTGTACATTCACTAGATATTCTCAGAGCTAAACTAACTCTTCTGCAGTGTGGAGTGAGCAGCATGCACGTGAGAGTGCACAAACGAGCGCAGTGTGTGAGTGAAGGCAGACAGAGTAGCAGAGTACAGCAGAGACTCTGGTCCTGGAGACCAAAGCTACGGTCTCCCCCGCGTCCTCCGACCGCAGCCAACACTGTTTAACAGATGGGCTTCACTAGATACAACCAAGAGGTTTTGGTGCTTCCGTGTAGTTTGTGTTGGAGTCTGAGTCTGAACAGCGTAGCCACACTTGAGCGCGCATGGGACACAGACCCGGATTGATTTATACGTGTAAGAAGTTACAAACAGTCCCTTTAAACTTGATTCTGATCACCAGAAATGTTGCGTGGAGAACAAGATGTTTAAATTAAACTGAATATTCCCACTCAAAGGTTGGGGTAAGATGTGAATTAGCCCAGGGATATTATAAGCTTAGATAAAGGCTTAACCTTGGCTGTCAAAAGCCCTTCTGTAGGCGTGACCCTCACCTGGCTGGCAGTAGCTCCTGCAGCAGTGGGCGACTCGGCTCCTACAGGCCTGAGGAAGCGCGGCGGCCTCTCCACGGGTGAGTTTCGCCGTCGGTAGAACAGGACGTAGGCGTAGCGTGTCACCACCTGACTCTCCTCCACCATTGTCACGGTACTGTCGTCAAACAGACGCCAGCCTGTGGGACAGAGGAGGAGGAATGGAAGAGAGGTTGAAAACAACAAGAGGGAAAAAGGGAGGATAGATTAGAAGACAACTACCAACAGTTGTATAGAAAGATGGGAATAAAGCTCACTGACTGCACACTCACCAACATCACTGCGCTGGCTGTTCTTGTCACTTGGTAGGCGAGCGTAGGCCGTGTAGTGGCCTCCTATCATCCCTCCATAGTGGTTGATGACTGCATATAAGTCGTAGATGGGGGGTTGTTGCATCTCATCCTTCTGGCCAATGCAGAACTTACTGAGATCCAGATTCCTAGAGGACAGGATGACATTCAAGGCTGTGTTACGGAAACCCAAGTACTGCACGAGGGTTTAATCATCACAAACACGTTTTACATGTTATCACATCTTTTATGTTAAAGACAAAGAAGATGTGCTGCAGATTGATATGTGGTGGAAATTCAACACTTTATGGTGCATTTACCTGACAGGAAAGTCAACCATGTCGTTGATCTTGTCCCTCCAGATGAAGCTCCTGAAGGAGAAGCGTTTGAGCTGGATGATCAGAACGTTGGGCAGACGCCACAGCAGCAGTTGCTTGGAGGCCTCTCGGTGCTGCTGGCACTTTGGACAGTACCTTAAAAACAGACAGAGTGGATATAAACCACTGCTCTACATCGCCCTGCTCCCCAGTGAAACACAACGACCAAAAATACTACAGTTAAGGGATGAAATGATGAAAGAAGTCAGTCGGTTTCAGGCTAACTAGACTTACAAGAAGGTATCTAATCACCCGGTGTGACAGACACAGACAGACACAGACACAAAGGCCATCACTGAATACAACTTAAAGGTCCCATATCGTGCTCATTTTCAGGTTCATACTTGTATTTTGTGTTTCTACTAGAACATGTTTAAATACTTTAATGTTAAAAAAACACTTTATTTTTCTCATGCTGTCTGCTTAAATATACCTGTATTCACCCTCTGTCTGAAACGCTCCATTTTAGTGCATTTCAATGGAATTTTGTTGCTAGGCAACAGCTTGGGTCCATGTTTACTTCCTGTCAGCTGATGTCATTCACATACACTGCAACAGGAAATAAACTGGGACACATTTAGAATGTTTATGTTGAAAACTTTGAAATGGTCTAAATATTGTAGATCTGTGACATCACAAATGGCTTGTTTCAAAAGCTCCGTTTCTGAATACGGGCTGTGTGTATTTCTCTGTGGATTAAGCGTTTCGATACTTAGTATTCATATAGAACTTAAACCTGCTTTATAATATAAAAGCAATGAAAATGTCACTTTTTACGATATGGGACCTTTGAACAAGTTTAACATGTGTTTCTTTGTGTGCCTGGACAGGCTGAGACCCCCTCCTAAAGTACACACTGCCAGGATCTACTCCAGCCTTGAACCATAAGGGCTGTGGGCTCTCTCTGGTTCTGCTCTGCAGCCAAAACTATGCTCAATAAATCCTTTTGCACCACCTCCCTGAGGATTCAAGACATTTTGACCAGAAGGATTATTTGAGATCGTAATCACAAGGTAAAGATCCCTACCATGCCTCCTCTGGTGCCAGCACCTCTGGCTTTGTGAAGAGGTTGAGGCACTGCTCCAGGGTGAAGTGTCCCGCTCTGGCTGTCTCACTCAGAGAGCCGGGGTCCTCCTCATACTCCAGCTCCTTGGAGCTCACCAGGACGTACTCTTTCAGACGCTCGTTGTTTTTCCACACCAGCTCCAGGATTGCATCTTCAGGGAGGTCTGCCAGAAGGTCCTCTGCAAACGGTTATTTCTTTATTAAGTACAAGCTTAAGTAACAGTACACACAGTGAAAAGGCGTATAGCCTATCCAGAGAGTGGAATAGACCATGAACTACGGTCTGAAACATTACTGTAGAGGAACAGTAGATCAACACCTCTCTGACAGTCTCAACTAAAACTCAACATTCAAAATCAACATGCAATGTTCAGTCCTGAAGACAGTTCTGGTCGTACCTTTCTCATCCAGCCTCTGTTCCTTATTGTTGGAGTCCAGCAGAGCTATGTAGAACTGGCTGGCGTGACCTGATGCTGATTCACTTGGATGCTGATACCCTGTCACTGCAGCTGCAAAAACAAGTGGCGAGAATGAGGACTAACGGGATGTAGAGACAACAAATAACCATCACAGAAATACTGAAGCATCCGCCTGTCGTTAGCCGTGTCATTACCCTCTGGCCGCACCGCCTTCTCACAGGACGTCTCCTTTTCAGCATGAGGGTCCAGAGGGCAGCAGGAAGCGGAGGAGACCAGCTCAGAAAACCCTGAATCTGCAGTCTGCGTGGTGGAGAGCGATGTCTGGGAGGAGGCGAGGGAGTCGGACTCCCCAGAGTGGAGGGCTGAGGCCTGAGCATACTCTGCTTGGGATTCAGGCAGCAGAGAGGGACTCTCCAGCTCCAGATCATCTGCTCCTACAGTACCGCTACCACCCACGGCCTCATCCCCTGGAATCGGACCCTCAGGAGAGCCTGCCGGCATTGGGGGGAGGTCAACCCGGCACTGGGATGTTTCGGGGGATGTCCTGCCTGACTGGAAAGGAGGCTGGAACACGTTGACGGAAAACCTGCACAGAGAGACATTGGGGAGGTTCCATTATCAGATCACTACATCTGAGAAGTGAGAGAGTCCACACATGAACAATGCATGCTTCTTCATCTCTACTGAATATACACTAGTAGATGTGACATGACATTTACTTTCTCTAATTATTAGTGGGATGTCATGATGACGGCTGACTTAAGATTGTCCTTCCACTTCCACAAAGTTGAGTCCATGTTGTAATGCTGACATCATGCCTCAGTCTAAAACAGTTACTGATAGAACAATAACAAGTGTGTGTTTATGTATCCTGGATATGGAATCAGTAACATTGCTGGTTTCATCTCACATCTTACTAAGCTGCTCTTACGGGTGGGCCATGATATATTCTAAATGATGACGAGCACCAAGGCTAGAAGACTGTGTACCTGGAGTAACCCTCTAGTAGCTGGGTGAGACGGGCGTAAGAGAGCCGGGACTCTGGCACGCTGACCAGGAAGGGCAGGCCCACGTTCTCAGTGTTAGGTCGACACAGACCCTTGTGATTGGGCCAGTGGGTCTTCTGACACACTCTGGGAAGAGAGTTAACATGTTCATAGAAACATTAATGGATTTCATTTAAGAAGAAAAATGTCACATTTCCCCCAACAAAACGGTTTCTAACAATCTTTGAAGTGAGGCCGAGACGGCGTTAACTAGAACTCACTGATTGCAGTAGCCCACGCGGTAGCACCGAGTGCACCGCTTCAGCTTGTCCTCCTCAGACACCGGAGGCTTCAGGCAGGCGGCACACTTTGAGATGGGGATGTTAGGGACCTGGAGTCTCTGTAGGGAAAAACAGAAAGCCCTCTCAATATCTGTGAACTCTGACGTCTTTAATACGCTGTAGAAAATGTAAAGATCAGGACTTGGTTTGAATTACCTGCTGCACTCGGAGCAACACCACTCTCTCTTTGGCCATGTCTTTGGAAAGCACCTCAAAGCAGAACAACATGTCAGAGGAGGACACTGTGTCCAGGGAATGGGACGACAAGAACATGCGCTGGAAGCGGTTCTTCCCCACCTGAGAGTGAACAAACAAGTCCAGTTTTATCCTTCAAGTGTCCTTTAACCATCTCTAATCCTCCTATTTCTGCAATTTAGGAAATGATTACATCCAACTATTTTCACTAAATGTTGACTTTAGGACTTTACAAAGCTCTGGAGTTATTGGAACTGTTTCGATCACACGAGTCCTAAACAATGCTACGCAGCCACTGCTGGAATCTGGAATACCAATAGTATAATACTATTCACTACCGAGCCCGTTTGTAACCGGTACCGACAACGTTATCATCACTTCACCTGTCTGTCCTCTAGACTAAGCCCCGCACTCAGTGAGACACCAGAGCAGAGGAGAGAAATGACTGGGTGAAGCTTTATCTAATAATTCTGCTGCTGCAGAATGAATATAGGAGAAACACGGATTAGCAAAGACTAAACTTTATCTGCAACTGTGCACAAATACTTGTATTAAACACAATGAATAGACATGCAAAAAAAAAAAAAATGATTTAGAATTTGAATATCAACGTTATGAATGAAGCTTGGAACTATTCGGTACAGCCCTATAATGAGTGCAGAAAAAACGTGAATCTTATTAGAAATTTCTGTCAAAGTGTGAGATTGTGCCGAACCTCTGCCAGTCTGAGGTTCTCTGGTTTGACCCTGACACTCCTGGAGATGGATTCGAGGACCTCGGCAGTGCTGGAGTTCTCCTTGCTCACACTCACCAAAAACTGAGACACACATATACATAACAGGACATTAGAGCGTAGGTCACAGTGGGAACAGAACTGAAGCCACATGTCTGCATTACACTGTCTGACTACTTCAGACTAGTTACTTTATCTCACCTTGACGGGTTTTTTATGAGGCTCCTTCGCAAAGTAGAAAACTGAGAGCACCTTTTGTTTCTGGGGCAAGGGCACGGGCAGGTAGAGGAAAGGGTCAAAGGTGATAGATACCTGAAGAAGAAGAAGAGTGAGAAGAAGAGTGAGAAGTGAAGAGAAGGTGAAATGAAGTAGGTTAGACATTGCTGAAACAAGACAAACATTTAAAAGCATTTACTTTTAAGAAAGTCAACATTTAGTGGAGAGTTATTGTGCGTTACCTTGGAGCATGTGGGGCAGACCAGCTTGGATTTGAACTGGCCTTGGAAGAGGTCCACTATAAAGGAATCATTTCTCATCTTGTGCCTCTGCCACGCCTCCTCAGCCACCACCTGCACCAACACACACAACACACATCATCAGGCCAAAGCTGGACTAGACTGGAGGAGCAATGGTAGCAACAATTCTTTGACTTTGTTTTTATAAAGTGTAAAGTGGAAGTGATTCTACTTCAAAACAAGTCACTAATCACAGCAGCAATTGTCATGAATTTACTGCCAGAGACTTCAAAACCAGACCAGCTGTAGATAATGTCGTAGGTGAGAATAACACCCACCTCATCCAGCCGTCCGTCAGAGTCCACCGTCTCTGTGTAAGGTTTGTTCTGGATGCGGTTCAAGTCCTCGTGGAGCCCGTCCAGCAAGAAAGCCATGAACTCCTGGGCATCGTGCTGGGCGTAACCTGTAAACTGACTGGCTTTACTGGCCACAATCGCCTGTACGGTTACAAACAAGCCACAAAGAGGAGAGAGAGGAGAAATTAGAACACGGATCATATTGTCCTTACTACGTTCAACATTAACAAGTTTCCTCTGAGGGAAGAGTGAATGTTGAAAATGTGATCCATGCAGTCAAAGACAGAACACGTCTTAGCAGCTACAGCAAATATGAGAGATTTAGAACATATTTCACATGGAAATATCTCTGGGTGCTGCTTGTATACCTTGAGTTTTGAGGGTTGGAAAGCATGGTGTGTTCCTTTCCAAAGGGCCCTGAGCAGCACGGCGAAGCCGATGGCCAGCCTGCCTCCTGTTCCCAGAGGATTGTTGCAGTTGATTTCTGCCTCAAATGCTCGATCTGCAGGGGCACCGAAAATACAGCAATGAGATGATAGAAGCAGACATCAATCACAGAAGTCACTGGGAGCTTAGACAGAGATGGACAAGCATGGACACATGGGACATCATCACAGTAAAACTACCTTGGAATGACTTCCTCTGGAAACAATCCAAAAGTCTTTAAACACTTTAGAAACACGGAGCCTAAAATACTGTCATTTGATTTAGAACATTTTAGATGTACATGCCTCAGTGTGTGTTTCAGGAACGGCTCCTCCTTGTGTTTGCTGTTGGTTACAGCTACAATCTCAACAATATACGCATTTAGTACACGGCTGTGTTGAATACTCCATTTTGATTGATCAATCACGGCGTTCTGTAATTTCTCTATAGCAGACCGTTGCTATGTATAACAAACTGTTGCTACGTATAACAGACCGTTGCCATGTATAACAAGACCGTTGCTACATATAACAAGACTGTTACTATGTATAACAGACCGTTGCTACGTATAACAGACCGTTGCTATGTATAACAGACCGTTGCTACGTATAACAGACCGTTGCTACGTATAACAAGACCGTTGCTATGTATAACAGACTGTTGCTACGTATAACAGATCGTTGCTATGTATAACAGACCGTTGCTATGGGAGCAGCTCTGATGTCGGACTCTAGAGGACCGTTTTGTGTCAAAGTATTGATTTCTTCAGTAAGTAGCCGTGTGATAAGCAGGATAATGTACAGCTAGCGGGTCATTGTTGTGAAATAAACCCCTTCAGGGTGATGAGAGACCTCTCCACTTCGCGTCAGGATGCAGCATCTCCGTCGGGGATTCTTTCACAAAAATGACGGGCTAGCTGTACATTATCCGTTACGTATGCCCTTTGTAAACTTAATAAAGATTAAAGAGAACACCAACAACACCATGGTAACGCCAGCTGCCATCTGACCTTCATAGCTCCTAAAGTAGTGTTCTTATGGTAAGAATGGCACCTGAGCGAGGAGGAGCGTGAAGGTCCTGAAAGATACATATACATGTTTTCTTTCATGTTCTTTTATGAACATAAGTAAACACTAATATAAAATTTAAATAGTTTGCACTCAGTGGCTCAGGTTACTGAAGTGTTAAATGGTGGCGTCTGTGGCGATTTTTCTCATATATTTATGACTTTATAATCTCAAAGAATATTCAAGTTTGTTCTCTGAATATTACCCCCTCCCCCCGGCTTTTTTATTTACCTACAATGGCCCTAATTCACAGTCGACCCAAAGTGACCTAGATTTGGCAGCAATTACTTCAGTGTTTGAACTGCTGTTGGTGCAGAAACTACAGTCTTTGTGGCATATTCAGATGAAACGAGAGGAAGAGTCCTCATTAAATTGGCTCCTGTGGGTCACTTGGCACCGCCTGCGTGTCCATGTTAGCAGTCGCTAGGACTATCTGCGGGCAGAGGCACCCAATAGAACCAGAATTAATGAGGCCATAATTATCATAGCATCATCTGTTTATCTGTGTACTCAAGCACTAATAAAGCACACCCTGTCTTACTTCTTAGCAACATAACCGGTTAGCGTCTGTGGCAGGAGAATAAAGTCGTGTAATAAATGATGCATTTGGTCAACAACTTTTTATCAGAACGCCATTAAAATGTATTAAGCTGTACTAATTTGAATTGGTTTTTAATATGATCACAAGCAAACAAACTACATGCACTTTACCATGGAAGTAATCCCTGAGTTCTCTGGTGTTGGACAGGGATTGGATGACACTGTTCATGAAGCAGGTGTTGCCGAGGTTGACCAATCCTGTAAAACCAGGCAGGCACACCTTCTTTTCCTCCTCTTCTTCATGGCGCTCGTTGCTGGCAGGAGGTGCGTGGGTCATGGGCTGCACCATGCAGGTGGGTTTAGGCTGAGACAGGAAAGATTTACACATCAGATCTACACATTACAACAATTCAGTTTTCATCTTCACTTCTGCCTTCTAGCTGTTGGACTGAACTGCAATATAGATCTTTGTTTTAATGATCCAAACATCAGGTTTATATTGTGAATATCTCTTCTGCTCCCACCGTTTCTATTCTTAGACTGATTCATATGCTGCCAGACTGACCAGTGTACTTCCTTCACCTCATCTCTTCAGTTTAGATGAGTATTTATCTTTCTGCTCACCGTGGCAACAGTGGGCTCTGGCTTGCTGATAGCAACGTGCTCAGAGACGGTGCGAGGAGCCACAGCATCCAGACCGCCATCCTCCCCTCTGGATGAGGCCTTAGGGGGCTTGGGTTTCTCCTCCCCGACCCTCGGAGGCTCCTCCTTGGCTGGGAGGCTGTGCTGGCTGCTGCCTGGCTGGCTCTTCTCCATACAGGAAGGGCTGGAGGGCACAGCGACCTTGGCGCCACCCACTGCACCTTAAACAGAGGACAATGGAGCTTGTGCTCACAAGATGAAGGGCTACGACTAGAGACCGGACACTGCTGGATAACATAGAGCATTTGAAGCCTTTTCATTTGGACATACCTTTGAAAAAATTACTTTCCCATAATTTGAAATCCTATCATAGAATTACAGCGATTTACACTCAAACAATCAGCTAATTCACATGTTTTGCCGTGTTAACAGAAAGCTTTAAAAGGTCTGCAAATTACCTTTGAGGTTAGAAGAATATCATTTGGTACCAGTTATAGGAAAAACAGGAATTTCCTTGAAATCCAAGTAAATATACACCAATCAGCCATAACATTATAACAGCACGGCACCCTGACCGGTCCCCATACGCAACAACCTGCTCCTCACTGTGTTCTGACACCGTTCTACTTTTTGAGAAGTAATTAAAAAATTAAAGACTCAAATTAAACTCTTACTGAAGTCTTCTTTAATCCCATTTGGAACCGTTTGCTGGGCTTTCAAGGGCACCGAGCTGCAGGTGTCACGCAGTCTGCAGGCCACATAAGGCTAGCAGGATAGACTGGCACCCATATCTGCTTACTAGCTAAGTCACAGAGTTCAAATTCCTGTCGTTGAGAGCTCCCCTAAAGCACACATACCGTCGCCTCAGACACGTACAGTAAAAACACACATCGTGCCGGGAGAATGACTTCTCATAAAAACACACAGGTAGACAGGACACCTGTCTGTGTGAGGACAACTAGTCCACATGGATATCGAACCAATCACAGAGTACACTGACTGTAGAGTTCAGTATCTTGATTAAAGATGTAGTTTTAAAAAGGTTTTAGGTGGATATCATTTATATATATATAACTTGTGATTGACATTGAGAATGTAACAAGAGTTTATATCATTTCACCACACAAATGACAAACTCTGTATAATAAACTAGTGGAAGCCTGGCAGCACACCTTGTGTGGCGGGGGCCTCCAGACCCCCCCAGCGCTGGCTGTGCCTCTTCTTCAGGGTGATGTCCAGTCGGGACGGGGTGAAGGAGTAGCTGCACTGCTCGGGCTGGATCAGGTTCCTGAGGGGGGCACGGAACAGACGAGGAGGATTTTTACCATAATGAATGTTTTAAACACATTAAAAACATCTCAATTAGGACACAAACCACGTCAACTAACTATACTACTGCTATCTCATATGACCAGACCGTAGATATTAAACCGTTTCATATCTATGGATCAGACTTTAACAGCTGCTCCTTTGGGGGAACTTTTCTTTCGTCTTTATTGTGATTTCATTTTAAAAAAGCAACTGACGTTTAATGAATGAACGTCTTTCATGAGTGCCTCGGTAATAAGACACGGGACAAATGTCTCTTTATACATTTGAGCTGATTATTTAAGGCAATAAAAAGGAAAGATTGGTTCAACAGGTTCTTGGCCTTATCGGTGTCATGTGTTTGACCAGATGCAGCACTGGTGCTTTGGTACGGTTCACTTTATTCATGGCTCATTAGGCCAAAGAAGTGCTCCATGGTTTCCCACAAACTGCACAGGAAAACATGCAACTGCTCTCTCCAACTGCTCATTTAAAAGAGGACGTTTTTAAATTAGAAAGAACACACGAGTGCTAACAGTGAGAGCAACACTGACCTGAGTTTGACTTGCCACTTGAAGACTGTGTTTGGTCCACAGTCTGAATGAAGCCGCAGAAAGTTCGTATCACTGTGAAAAGGATGACAGAAGGATCATCACTGGTTGTTGTTTAAAGACTTAAAGCATGCCCAAATGGCATAAACCACATTCACTACCTAGTCTGGAAGATGAGGGTGAAGTCCTGTTCCCTGAAGATGACCCTGGCCGTGTCCCTGCAGATCCCCTTCGTGTAAACATTAACCACCATCAGGTCCGTGCCCTTCTCGTACGAATCGTTCTTCACAAACTGCAGGTTGACCATCGGCTCTGGGACTGCAGGAAGTTATTACAGGTATCAACAAACTCTTATTGAACTGGTGAAGAGCAGTGTGCATACAGTACTCTCCACATACATAGACTCTGTGACAATGTGGGGGGGACAAAGATTGAACATGAAGGCCTGCTGCATTCCCAAAGCCTCTTCAACTAACCTTCCTGTTGTTTCATTTCCAGAGGAGGCTCCTCCTTCGACTGGTCCCGCTTCTCCTCTCCGTCACAGCTGCCCTGCCTCTGGGCCGGACCGGGTGACGGGCCCCGTTTGGCAGCCGGGCCAACAGCTGATACTGAACCTCCCTCTCTTGATTCAAGCTGCTGGCGGATCGGAGTATCCTGCTCCGATTCCTGCTCAGCAGGCTGTTTCTCTGGCTCAGAGTCAGTTCTGTCTCCCTGCGTTTCTGGAGAAGCAGCAGAGTCCGCTTGGTTGTTGAAGCCGACGGGTTCGAGGAGGCACTGGTCGCCAGTGCTGACGGGAGCTGCTGGTTGGCTATCGCTGCCATGTGCTGTTGCTCCAGACCCGTCTGAAGACTGGCTTCGCTTCTCTGCCACCTGAATCACAAAAAGACACGAGAAATGATACCCCCAGTCCTCCAGAGAACAAAGTGCCCTCTCTGGGGGCCGTGGAGGCACCGGAGACCACGACAACATCTAGGAGCAAGAAACCCTTCACCTTCAGCAGGTCTCCACAACTCTACTCCTTCCTCTCATCACTGCAGATATCAAGGAGAAAAGCTGACAACTTGATTCCAGTTCAGACCAAGACCACATCCAGTACAATATCAGTCCATTCTACAGTGAGAGCTGAAGCATCTGCTAAGTTGAAGACACCTCACTGCACTACACACACCTAGACAGAGAGATACCTCCTGTCTGCTTCACTCCTCTTCATCAGGCAAGCTGCTGCGTGAACAGACTGGAAGTAGCAGCCAGTTCTTTTGCACAAGCAGAGACAAGGTCGGCGGTTTGCTGTTTGAAATCCTGTTTAATAAAGTTAGTCTCTTCACAGCTCTTGCAGAGGCAGAGCCCACACTGGAGCCAGATGGTGTTATTGGCTGTAATCTTATTGAATCATAGCGCTGAATGATTTTTAGAAATTAAACTCCAGTCCTGTAGTTTTGGTCTATATAGTTTGAAATGAGATATGTTTATACAGATATACCATAATCACACATTCTTCAAAATGAACAGCATCAGACTGCTTACTGTTGAGGTTCTCAAAGGGTCGGTGTGAGAAACATCCACATCTAAATACAACTTTAAAATGGACTAGTTCAGCCCACATTCAATAATATATTGCATTTGTAGTAGACTTAACATTACTCAATAATATTCAATAATAATAACTATATAACAGCCACATAGTTGGGTAATAATGACTCATTTGCTCTCGTGTGTATTGTTTTAGGACAGAACTAAATCAAACAAAGTCCCATCTGACAATTTTAGAGCTGAAACCATCTGTACTCACTTTACCTGAAACTATTTTCATATACAATTCATCATTTAAGTCATTTTTGGGGGAAAAAAGCCCAAAAGTTCTCTGGTTCCATCTTCTCAAATGTGCATCTGTTCAGGCTTTCTCAGACCTCTGTGGGATTAAACTGTTTCTCTTTGGATTTTGGAGTAAAATGATGAAAACAGTCATTCAGTTGCAGCAATACATTATCAGACTGATGATCATTAATATTACAGTTGACAGCTCTAACGTCAGGCTAACGTTAGCCTCACAGACTGGACTGTCCAACCACACACTAGAACATGGCTCAGGGCTCGTGGACGTTATTCAAACTACAAATGCCAACGATTCATAAATAAGTACATTTTGACATTGTAAATGAAGGTGGAGTGTTCAGGTAAGCGACCGAGATATCACAACTTTCCTCACCTGAGTTTTGTCGGTATGGTTGCCAGCGGCGACAACAGCCGCTGGTTTCTGTTCCAGGCCGCTGCCTCGTCTCTCTGCTCTGTTGTCTCCATCCGCGCGCTGCGTCGGTGGGCTCCGACCAGCAGGCGGGTGTGTGTGTGGAGCTTCACCACTGGCTGCCGCAGACTCCGCAGAGTGTACGTCCCTGTCGGCCGGTGACGTGGCCTCCTTGGTGGTCGTGGGCGGCTGTACGATGGTGCGCTTGGCGCTGGGTTCCTGAGGCTCGCCGTGTGTGACTGTGACGGGCTTGCTGGTGGTGGTGGTCGAGCCGTCTCCGGCTCCACCTTTCGCCCCTGCAGAGTCCGTAGTGGCCTTGTCACACGCTGGTTTGTTTTTCAGGCCACGCTTGACCCCCCGCTCAGCTTTGCCACCACTGCGTCTGGACTCGCTGTGTGCAGGTGAGGAGGGTGGCTGGGGCTGGAGTTTTGGCTGCGAGGAGGACAGTTTGGGTTTCTCTAATGACTCCGAGGCGACAGGCTTCACGTCCAGCTCCTTGTCCTTTTTGGTCTCTGTAGGTGCTGCCTCCTTCTCCTTCTTGTTTGACTGAAGCAGCAGATACAGAGGAGGTCAAACACTTTACTATTTAACCACACTGAGCTGAAGAGCCCGTCTACACTGGGAATGACACTAAGGTGTCACTCATAACTAAAATGACACACTTCAGGAAATTACTAAATATTATGCAAAAATCCTACACTACAACACCATAACACCGTAACACCGTAACACCGTAACACGTATTACTGCAGAGAGACACTAAAACAGAAATGTACTCATGGAAGTACAAATAGAAAAAGAACATCTTGTCTTACGTGACTCACCTTAAGCGAAGGCCAGATGTGAAAGGGAATCTTCTTGTGCATGATGACATGCAGGAAGCCTCCCTTCTCCTTGTACTGGACTCTGCTACACGACGCCTCGATCTCCTCCTGCAACTGGCAGCTCCACTGCCGTCCATCTGAAACATTAAAACAACAATACAGATGTTATTAGAGCACAACTGGACTCCACAAAGACAGAAGGTACACGGGTCAACGTGCAGCATGTGTAAATTAACGTGGTGAACATGCAAACTCTTGAGACGGGTTCAAAGTTCATTAAGGCCAAACCCCCTTTTTCTATAGAGCAGGTCTAGACCGTACTCTATAGTTTAAAAACCCAACAAGAGATCAGCCATGAGCATTGCATTGCTAAGCGCTGTGGACAGGAAAAACTCCCCGTTTAGCGGGTAGAAACCGAGAGCACAACCAGGCTCTGGGTGGGACGCCAGTTGGGTTTAGAATTGAATTGAGAGAGAAGGGGTGGAAGAGGGAGGGAGAGAGAGAAGGGGTGGAAGAGGGAGGGAGAGAAGGGGTGGGAGAGGGAGAGAGAGAGACAGAGAGAGAGGGGGGGAGAGGGAGAGGGAAAGGGAGAGACAAAGAGAGAGGGGGGGAGGGAGAGGGAAAGAGAGAGAGAGAAGGGGTGGGAGAGAGAGAGAGAGAGAGAAGG
>CAKAOI010028923.1:0-33742 GCA_916701655.1 Sebastiscus albofasciatus | reverse complement strand
TATATCAGTTTCTATGTGGCCAGGTTAACACTGTCTATTATATATTAGCCTGTTGATCAACTGTTGGTGTTGTCTGGCGGGATGACAGCTAGATAGTGTGCTGTGCTAACCACCAATATCTATGTTGACATTCCCCCTGAAATGACCCGGACCGAGCATTATATTAGTTCTGTTGCTCAGAATCAGGTGTGATGTGAATTTATGTTACAGCAACTTGTGTCAGCGTGTAAACCTCTAAGTGAGGTTTTCTCTGCAAGGAAAATGGCTTTTTCTTTGCAAGATGCAGCATGCGAGCCTGGCTAGTAAATAAAGGTGTGGTTGTGATGTGATGACAAATTAACACAATATAGTCAGACAGGAAGAGGAGAGTTTAACCCCATTTTAACTCACTTTACACCCATTAGCCAAATGGGTGTAAAGTGGGGTTAAACTCTCATCTTGCCCTCTTAGCTTGCTTAGATCTGGGATGATATCCCCACACCTGCCTCCTCCATCCAGCTCTCCTCTCCTCTCACTCACACTGCTCTTTAATGCATCTCTCTCTTTCCAGGGCTGGGTTACAGACATGCACCCACCATCTCGACAGGACTATATATCTATAAGCTTTGCTGGAGAAGGAAGCGGAAGTTACAATAACAGCAAGCAGTGGAGGAGGCAGTCCTGCTGGAGGGTGAGTGAGTCTCTCAATGAGCTGCTCTAAAGGGCATTTCTCCATCTCCTTCTCCTCTTCATGTGCTCTTGATTTCCCACCCTGATAAGACCTAATAAGGACACCACTCTTGTTCCCCTCTTTTGCCAGTGCTGGATTTATTTGCTGATATTTGCCAACATATCTGTGGAAAAGGATATAGTGGATCTAACGAGTGCATATTTGTCTTTTCTGTGCTGTAATGTAGAGTTGAGTGCTTCTGATGAAACTTTCAGAGTTTACTTACTATCAACTCTGAGGGCCGGGTTTTACTAAAAAAGAAGTGGCAATGCATACAACAGCTTAACAATTATTGTTAATGAGCCGGCTTTAATTCCAATTTGGAGTTTATGTTTATTTGTCATTCCACCTATTAAAGAATTAGATGAAATTTAAATATTGCATTTTTGAGATATTCAAAAAGTTATCCTTTGAACAAAAGCTTTAGAGAAGTGGGACGGAGAAGCCACACATGACAGAACTGTAAATGACTTCTTGCCCATTTGGGTTAACTTCTATTGGCAACAGTTGCTATTTGGTATACTTGCTGTGACACAGCAATGTTGGGTTTGTGGATGATCCATACAGCTCTGTACAAGAAAGAAGTCACCTGGATATAACTTCAGTTCTATGACTGTGTAAGCTGTTGCAACCTACATACTTTACTAATGTTACATGCAACCTCCATACCTTTTATTATGTGCGTTCTAAAAATGTAGAAAAAATGAATTTCTGAAATCAGGTCAAAGTGTCCTTCCCAGAATTACTGACTGTACTTGTGGTACCAATTTGAAATGATGCATTTAGCAACTTATTTGACATGTTGTATACTATACTGTATGAGTCTGTACTTATTGCACTTATTTAGCAGCCAAGTTAAGAGGTGGAATGATGTTATATGCTATAACAGAGGGTGATAGTGCAAGGGAGGACGTTGTTCAGTTCTTTAAGGAAAGGCCAACGTCAGGTGTGAATGGGGAGACAAAGCTACAGTGTCAGCACAGCAATTTGACTCTTCAGAATGTGGGGACACTACGTCTAAATTTGCATGTTGGCGTATTATGTGACCACACTGCCAGGAGGCTTAGCAGGGCTTCAACAATGTTCGTGGTGGTGTGAATGATCTCATCATGTTCAACTTAGAGGTAGACCGGCACCGATAGGACGTTTTACAGACCATCATTATCGGCGGAATAACACAACACTATAAACTCTTTGTACCCAGATACAAGACAGACAGACCGGGAGGAAAAGAAATCATTCACTGTTACTTTAACTTGCTTACTGTACCAATTTGGTGTTCTCTCTTCCAAATAATCCAGCCACGAAACCATCCATTTATGAAATGAAATCGCACACTTTAGGATCCTTCTTATCCCGGGTTTATGCCCCAACATTAATGGTTTGCAAGAGTGGCATTTAACAATGTACGAGATGCGCAACAGAAGTAATCCTGGCCTGTCATAAGCCGCAGAACAGTGCATCGCCCATTGCAAATGAATAGAACATTTTCCAATGATGTAATCCACCAAATCACACTTCAGGATATTCTCTTACAAATTTTTTAATTCAGAGTGACAAAAATGATTTCCTAAAAGCGGCGTATGCAAAATTTGCCGACTAGGCTGCTGCAGAAGTAAAGAAGATATCGGCCGATTAATCGGTCGACCTTTAAAAATCCACTATCGGTCGACTTCTAGTTCAAATGGCAAAAGCCGTAACTTTTAAAAATCAAAGAAGTAGGGCTGTACCGACTGTCATTTATTTTGTTTACATTCAAAGCTTCTATTAAAGGAACAGTGTGTAGGATCTGTTGGTATCTAGCGGTGAGGTTGAGGTTGCAACCAAGTGAAGCCTTTCCTGTGTGCCAAGCGTGTAGGAGAGCTCCGGTGGCGAAAATGCGAATGGCTCTCTCTAGAGCCAGTTGTAGTAGAAACATGGCGGTGCAACATGGCGGACTCCATGGAGAAGACCCGCTCCCTATCTAGATATAAACGGCTCATTCTAAGGGAGCGAAAACACAATGATTCTTATTTTCAAGTGATTATACACTAAAGAAAACATATTTATCAATATTATATTCCATTTCTGCCAGTAGATCCCCCTAATTGTTACACACACTGGTCCTTCAAGGTTTTCAAATGTCTGGTCAGTCATATTTTATGATGTCATCACCTTAAAAGAAATGCACAAAAATAGATTTTTTGTTATTGTGGTTATATAAACGTTTATATTTATGGTGCTCTTAGATTAATTCAATTTGAATTGTTTGGTCCAAAAATAGCCTGCACAATTAAACAATAGAAATTCTCCAGGAGCTGGATAGAAGTTGTTCTCCATCTTTCTCTCTGCTGTGTGCCTACAGAAATGGAAGCAGCTGTCCAGGCTGCAGCGGAGCCTTATCCTCGTCCTTCTGTTCATTTGTGGAATTGCTTCCTATCCTGCTGTTACTGAACACCTCAGAGGTAAGGCTCTTATACATTAAACATCTCCCATGATATCCTATGAGTCTGAGCCACTGACGTGCTCTCAGAGCCTCTTCGGAGCTGGAATTGTTGAATGTCAACAGAATAGAATAGTGTTTTTATCTCTGTTAAAGGTGCATATTGATCATTCATCAGTTTGACAGGGGCTCCTGTGGGGTTCTAACCTGTGACCTTCAGTAATCATTAGGCCAGCCTACCATCCTTGAACTATGTTACTGCACCACTGTAATATTTTCATACTCTATCTGTTTGTCTGTGTGTTGAGGCCTTACAGATGGAGACCAAGAAACAGTGACGGACAGTAACAGCATCCTGAGGCCCGTCATCCCCATTGTGCTGCCTGAGCCTGTCAAACAGCTACAACTACCACTGCCAGAAGACACCTCACAGGTTTCTATAGCTCTGCTTATGTTCTTTGTTGGGTAACACAGGGGTTTTAAAGAGATAAGAGAGCTTAACATTTTTGGAAAATGTGGATAAATTATCCTTTTGCTGATGTTTTTTTTACAGAAGCCCTTTATTATTATTATTATTATTATTATTATTATTATTATGATCCATTTTCTATGTCTGATCTAAAATGTTTTCTCTCTGACTTTAGAGTCTCTTTATGACTTAAGAACAGGTGAAAAGAAGGTTTTGCCAGAATAATTCCTTAAGTTCCTTAATTTTATTTTCATCTGTGAAAACCGATGAGGTCTGAGACAAGGACAGAGACAAGCGGACACGCGCGCGCCGCAACTCGCCGTCTGTTTGTGTGTGCAACGTGATCTCACAGAAATATGTGAAATGACCACGACCTCTTAACGGTGGTGATGGTGGTGATGGTGGTGATGGTGATGGTGGTGGTGGTGGTGGTGATGGTGGTGGTGGTGATGGTGGTGATGGTGGTGGTGGTGGTGGTGGTGGTGGTGGTGATGGTGGTGGTGGTGGTGGTGATGGTGGTGGTGGTGATGGTGGTGGTGGCACGGAATGTGTTAAAATTACGTTCTGCCACTACTGCTGGTGTGTATGTGTGTTTTAACATGATTCAATACTTTCTCATATCCACCTAAACATCATAATAAATGTATAGCTGTTAGGGGCCCAGGTGGTTGCCTAACAGTAAAGTCTGCCCCTGGTGTTTTTTCCTGTGAACCAGAGTGTATTTCACCAGTGTTTCTGACCGTGAGTAGCTGCGACTTGGGTGTGTGATGCAACTACAGTATGTAATGGCGGTTGTATTGCTCAGGACCCAAGGAAGCGCAGTGTCAAATGTGTTTGTTGTTGTTTTTATGAGCGGTTCTCTAGAAAGCTGCAAGCAGCAACACCACAAGCCAAGTACTGAGCCTGTTCTGCACATGCATGTTTTCAATGGGCACTGCACTGCTAGGATACAATAACGAAGGGATGACATTTTGGACAGATGTGGATGTAAACTGCAACTTGATTGGTTGATGGAGGCATACAACCGCAAGGCGGTAATTCTAGTTTTCACCTGGCAAAACATTTTTTTCCCACCTGTTTCACAGATTAAAAAAAAGAAATAGAAGGAACTTAGAAAGATTATTCTGGCTACTACTCTACTCTTATTATTTAAAGAATTCAAGCTGTATCCACTTTTTCCTTATGGTTATCTCACTTGGATGTTTATGCAGTGCTTACTCTTTTTAAGTTAAAAATCTGGGGCGGATCTTTGAGAGAAATGTGACCTATGATATCTAAATACGGTTAAAGGGAGGGATGGTAAACGGCAAGTAAATGACAAGTAGAGGAAAGGAAGCTATATATACATCGATCAGTTATTTTGAATATCAGGTAACCTCGAAGTGCTTTATAGCAGTTTTATCAGGGGCACTTAAAAATGCTAAAATAGTAAGGCTTTGTGGAAATCATCATTCATTTTGCTAGAGCTCAGTTTAATGTGGTTAGGTTACTAGGGACATAAGTGGTCACACATTGCTTTGCTACCGTGCTGGTACTTCTGCCTGCTTCTCCAAACTGGGGGCGTGCCGACCGCCATCTACTGTAGCTAATACACTGACTATGGAGAAGTACCTCATACAACCCAACCTCAAACAATCCAAACTAAGCTGAGAAGCCAATCAGAGTGATTTCTCTCACCAAAGGGCTCCGCCGGCGATTCAACATGCTGAATCGGCCAAAAAGCCGCCAACACGGGCGGACTAATGCCAACGGTGCACCGCAAAAACTAGGGCAACACCGACAGCCGAACACTGTCGTCCGAGTGCATCAGTTCCTTTATAGAGACCACTGATCAAACTATTTAGAACGAATATCGGCAATAACGTTTGGTGACCGATCTTTGGAGCACCCTTAATTTAAATGGTTAAAAAAATTGTTTTTGTCGCCCATTTGTCACAGAAGAAATTATCCAACAAGAGAGGACCGCCCATCCTTCAGAATCGTCTTCAGAAGAAGGGAAACGTTTCCAATAATGTGGTTGAGGACAAGGCAGCTGACAACAAGAAAGAAAGGGAGGAGGAGGGAGTTATCAGGTGAGACTTGGATTGTGATCACAACTAAAGTTCATTTTGTTTACATCCAGTATTTGTATTATTTATTTCTTAATCCTCTGGTGACTTTCAGCTGGCATGGGGCAGTGATCGACACCAACCAGGCCACAGAAGGCACCAAGGATGGGGAAAACAAGGAGCATTCACCTACCAACCTAAAAGCCAAGTCAACAAATGAGTCAGGTATCTGCTGTTTAGATTCACCACTTTCTGTGTTGATTATGAATTAGTAGTTTTCATTGTGTATGTTCAACAAAATCAAAACAATTGCATCACAGTTTTTTAGAAGAGATGACCGTGTTTGAGTGTGACCATGAAATCTAATATCCACTTTAGAGTTTGATTATAACTTAAAAATAGGTGCAACACTTCAGTCCCTTGTTTCTGAATCACTCTGTGGACTTGGATGGGATAATAACTTGGCATCTTGTGTGTATTGTGTGTTTCAGAAGCTAGCAGGCTGGAGGCGGTGCAGGGAGCTTTCAGACATGCATGGAAGGGTTATAAAGACTTTGCTTGGGGCCACGATGAGCTCAGGCCCCTCTCCAAGTCCTACAGCGAGTGGTTCGGCCTGGGTTTGACGCTTATCGATGCCCTGGATACCATGTGGATCCTGGGGCTGAAACAAGGTAGACTGACCTTCATGCCTTCCAACTTTGAACTTTTACCTCTTGACAGGGTCACTGCTGTAAAATAAGTGTTTTCAAATAAACCACCCAACCACCCAATAATCTTTTGAGTATCAAATAATCACCACCTGTATCCTAGGCTGAGAAGCAAAAATGAAGCATTTGAATACTGATTTGGAGGTTGATTGTATTTATTCTCAAAATCTTGTGTCATTTTATATTATAGAATTTGAAGAAGCGAAGGCGTGGGTGGCCACAGAGCTCACATTCAACAAGAATGTAGATGTTAACCTATTTGAAAGCACCATCCGCATCCTGGGGGGCCTACTGAGTACCTACCATCTGACTGGAGACACCCTGTTCCTAGACAAAGCTGTGAGTCAACACACATTTCAAAAACTGCAAGCATATTTCAAGTGCACTGAAGATTGCAGATAGCAGCACCTTCTCCATGTATTTCAACTGCCAGTAGTTGTGCAGACAGATCCAAATGGGAGATTGTTTTGAGCATCCCGTTCATCTCCGAGTCCTCACCACCAACTGTAGATGTTACAAATAGAAAGAAATTCAACATTCAGATCCAAGCTGTGAAACACAAGGGCTGATACTTTAACTTTAGTGAGAAACAACTCATTTTAAACTCTACACAGACATAAATATGTAAGCATCTGAAGTGCTTCCAACAGTTTCTAATCCTTAATGTACAGTTTTGATATCCTTTGTGTACAGATATGAGGTTCATTCATCAAAAAGAATTCAATCAGTCTGTTTTAGCTTTCAGAGTTAACACTAATCTTTTCTTTTTAGAGATTGTGTTGCATTTAGAAAAATCAGTGTATCACTGCCAAACACCTGCAGTATTTACACCACACCTGTGCTATGTATTCTCATAAACCCAGTTGCTTCCTGCCTCAGCTTTGAATACCTGTTGTTTCTGACTTTACTGAAGTGGATACAAGTGTTGGAGGTTGAGTGTTGAGTGAGTTTTTGTTATTCATTTCACTACCATTGCTAAAAAACGGCATACTCTAACTAATCTCCTGCTGTGCTTTCAAGGTATTATAGCATATTAGCCTCCAAATTGGACTGGGGAGCATGCGCTGTCAAATGTAGTGTGTAGAGGATTGGTCTTATTTGTTTACTGAAATTTTGACAATGTCTAAAAATTAATGAAATTATTTTTTTATGTAGAAATAAATACTTAGGGCTGCAACAGACTTATTTTCATCATCAATTAATCTGCTGTTTATTTTCCTGATTAATAGCTGGTATATGAAAAGCCCAAGGTGACGTCTTCAAATAGGTTGTTTTGTATTGGAGTATGTACTGTAGAGTATTTGAGGTGTTGAAAAATGATTTGAATGATTTTGAACACTTTTATCGACCAGTAGATTAATGACTAATTGTTTCACTTGTAGAAATGCTACATATACTGTAGCACCTTTGCAATCAGAGCCCAGTAATACCAATATCAGTCTAATTCTACAAACCTTCACTTGAGCAAACTACGTACACAAGGCAGTCAGTCATGGTCGACACGTTTTATTTGTTCAGCTGCAAATGCCTGCATGTAATCTGTATTCATTCCTCTGCAGAAAGACATCGGCTCCAGGCTGATGCCAGCCTTCAACACCCCGTCCAAGATCCCCTACTCCGATGTGAACATCGGGAAAGGCACAGCCCACCCCCCTCGCTGGACCTCAGATAGCACCGTGGCCGAGGTTACGAGCATCCAGCTGGAGTTCAGAGAGCTCAGCCGCCTCACCCACGAACCACAGTACCAGGTAGCTGACCAAGTAATACAACAGGCTGATCCAGGGTCTGCCCAGAAAGAGTGGCACTTAAGCTTAGCTCACTATTTGTAATATTACTGACACAACTTGGCCGGAGCAGATTTCTCGTTTTACAGCTAAACAGTACACTAAAATATGTTTCTGAAAACATTTGAGGAGAGAAATAGGCATTACAGGATCTTGATTCATATTTGATCGGGGTTCACGAGTTTCGCGAGCAGTGATTGACAGCTGCTGTAGAGTGTCCTCAGCTCTGATTGGTTGTTTTCCTTCCGTTAGTAGCACTAGGAGGACACAGAGGAACATGATTTTTTTTTCAGATTACCTGTCTCATGCACCACTGTCAGGATAGTGACAGATTTATAAAAATAACTTCTCATCATATTTGCTCAAAGTTACCGACTGCAGCTTAAAGATGAAAGCACAACTGTGACGAGATGAATTACAGCTGAAGCTGACAAAGTAGCAATGGGCCAAGTGCAGCCAAGCTAACAAGCTGAGAGTCTGAGATGGACAGAAATGGACAGTTTTTAAAGGATTAATGCTTTTAATGTAAGAAACAACATAGTTTTTTCTCTGGCGCCACACTAAAGCTAAAGTGTTTTACAGTTTTGTTTTAACTCCCTCTGTGGTAAGAATCTAAGAGTAGCTAAGTTGTCTCACCGTTGTGTCCTCCATCCAGTTTTACTGGGTTTGATACCAGCTGCTGCTTTCGTTGCCTTGCAGCAGCCATCTTTCTTTGGTTCATCTTTCCCATCGGACTGTGGCTAGCTGTTAACTACAGATTAATAACTTTGTGGATCACAAGAGATGGGCCACATTCAAACCCAAGAACTCTTGTTAACATTGTACATGCCTTAGAGGCGCAAGGAGTTCCCTTAAAAGCAAGTTTTGAGAAGAAATGGAAAAAACACACTGAATCTGAATGTTGTCTCTAGGGGAACTTTAAAAACATCTTAAAATACATTTAAAAAGATTCCCTGATACTTCGGTGCGCTGGGGAGGCAACTTAGGCCCGGTGGGCCGCAGGGCTTACAATACACTGGCGGAAACCCTGATACAGCATCTCACTATCAGTTTAAAAGAAAGAGGAGTGTTTGTACTTTTGACGGTATTGAAAATCAGACGTCGGGGATTTCTAAATCCCCTATTATATCGTAATACCTTGATACCGCCCAAGCCTACTAAGAAGTTATTTTTGAGCCACAAAAATCCCCGCAGCTTAATTCACCTGACCTCTGACCTTGGTTTTCCAGGATGCGGTGGCTGAGGTTATGAATCAGGTCCACAAGCTGGACGGCAAGCTGGATGGTCTTGTGCCCATGTTCATCAACACAAACAGCGGACAGTTCACCCATCAAGGCATCTACACACTGGGAGCCAGAGCAGACAGCTACTATGAATACCTGCTGAAGCAGTGGATCCAGGGAGGCAAGAAGGAGGACCAGTGAGTCAGACTAAAGATACTCACTATTCGCTTTCACATGAATGAATGGGACCATTTGAAATGTTATATCCTAAAGGGGCCATATCAGTGTTTTTGTACAATTAGCCTAGTAAAGCCTATGTGCCTACAACTTAAATTACTGACAACCAAGTCCCAATTGGAGCAGTCATTTTTAAGTTTTTCCTGCCTTACAGGAGCCCATGGGATTCAGTTTACTTTACTTTAGTAGCTATCAAAATGAACTTGCAGAGACTTGAAACTAGTTTATCATAGCTAATGTGTCATCATGAGACACTTGTCTGCTGCACTTTATCCAGTCCCCGCAATTCCTTCTCTGATGTTGATGAGCCCATCTCTGTCATATGCCATACGGGCTCCAGTAACAAAGGTGAAAAGACAACAAATTAAAACAAAAATGTAACGAAGTTCATGGCAGCTACCTGCCCCCCGCAACTACATCCGCCGCTGTTGCCATAAAAGGGAAGTAAGTCTGCAAAGTAGTGATGCTTTTCACTGCAGAAAAACTGATGTAGCGTATCAGTTTGAACCATGGATCAATCAGAACGCCAGCCTGGAACCAACAGACGCATCTGCTGGTGGAGGAGTTGTAAATACATGCCAAACTATGCAACTCAGTGGACGAACCTACATGTGTGACGAGACGTCCTGATTTCTGCTCTCCCTTGTCAGTACAGAGTACACAGTAAAGCTGATGAAGTTGTTCATCCCTCCTAGCTCGAATGTTTTGGTGCTTCATGGAGCAGAGTCTGTCCAACCAAACAGACAGATAGTTCAGATCTACACTATGTCTTTGCTGTGGAAAGCAGTCCCGGGATAAAAGACGAGTTAAATCATAATTACAATGAGTTAAAGATGTGGACTTGTGTTTTGGTGGATGAAGCACTTCATTCTGAGGTGGGTGTATCGCCTTTACATTTTATTTTGAAAATGTAAACAATTTACAACAAAATATTTCAAAAACTAAAATATGGCCGCATGCTGTGGGAAATGACTTCCAAGCAGATAGTTCTTTAGTTTAAGCTTCTTAAACTTCGAGCACTAGCCCACTTCTTATCTCCATCTTGTCATGTAGTGGTGGTACTGACTCACTAATTCTCCAGGATTAAATGATATGTCATTTGTCTGGGATTTTAGCAAAGCCCCAGGGTGAAGTAAACCGCTATATCAGGATGCTGTACCACGCTGCTATAACAGACAGTCCTACCACTTGATCTTCTCAGTTCATCTTCCCGTGGGATGGGTAACTTATCACGTTGACGCAGATCTGTCTTAGAGTGCCTGAGCTCTACTCTGTTAGGTATTAGCCTCCTACATCACCGGCAAAACAGAAGTCAGCTCAACATTAGTGAGGCATCAGTCAGATACAGTGGATCGGTTCTGATACTGACCTAATTAAATGGATCTGATATCAGCCAGATATGACCTATTCACATTAAATTATGAATTTGTAGCATAATATGTGTTGGATTATGTATGCTGTCTTGCTATCAGCCCGTAAACATGGCACAAATTGCTGTCAGTTGCTTCTCTGTTGTTTCTTAAACTGGGCATACACACTGTATGATTTTAGCCTGTTTCTGGCCTGAATTTTGAGCCTCATGACTCATTTTAGAGTCAGACTGAATTTCAGCTTCGGCAATTTTGCTATATAGCCTGCCAGCGCTACATGGATGCTGGATAACGACACTACCAAACTTTTCTTCACATCACTGGAGTCAACAGCGAGCGAGTAGCCTACAGGAACAGCAACACTCTGCCATCGCAACTCAAATTTTTTACGTTTTTGACTAATACTAACTTTACCGCCGGAAAAATACCTCCACTCATTAAATCCATGCTCTACTTTATAGTGGTTATGTCAATGCAGGAAAACTAATACGCCTATTTGGAAATGACCTTCCGCTAAGTGTATTTCACCGTGTGAACCAGAGTGTTTGTGTTTCTGACCGTGAGTAGCCGTGACTTGGGTGTGTGAGGCAAGTATGTCAAGGCCGGTGTATTGCTCAGGACACGAGGAAGCGCAGTTGAAGTTGTTTGTATGAGCGGTTTTCAATAAAGCTGCAAGCAGCAACACCACAGGCCGAGCACTCAGCCCGATCCAGCCCGTTCTGAATATGAATTTTATTTTCAAACACTATATCAATCAGTGTCATATGTAAAGATGGAAGTGTTGTTTTCTCTTTTGTCAGCACTGGCAGCATTTGGTTACTTTGGCTTTCAGTAGGACTGATGAAAGATTAAACTGGAACAACAATCCCCTCCAGACTCTAAGCACCGCTTGAGGGTATAAACTGAGATTAAGCAGCTTTGAATGTCCCAATTATCTGTTGGAAGTGTGTTTTTGTGTCACTTCTGGGTTTTGACCTACATTACTTGGCATGTACATTGGATTCATACATTGGATTGGAATGCAGTCAATATGCTGGATGCATTCGCAACCTATGTTGAGAGAGAGAGAGAGAGAGAGAGAGAGAGAGAGAGAGAGAGAGAGAGAGAGAGAGAGAGAGAGAGAGAGAGAGAGAGAGAGAGAGAGAGAGAGAGAGCATATGCTCGATGACGGAATAATTAAAATTTTGGAACCACAACATGGTTGAAATGTCATTCACTGTCTGTGTGTTTTTAGGCTCTTGGAGGACTATCTGCAGGCAATAGAGGGTGTCAAGAAGAACCTGTTGCAGAAGTCTTCACCTAATGGCCTCACCTTTGTTGGAGAGGTCTCACATGGACAGTTCAGTCCTAAAATGGTCAGTAATATTCAAAACCATCCTCAAGGTTCTTTTGCTGGTCTGTACTTACAAAATATATACATGGCTTTCCAACCATGTAAAATACAATGACCATTAGCATAGGAACAACAGAGAAATAATCCACCAAACACAAGTTTCAGAACTTTGTTTTCCCAATTTATATTGGAAGTTATTCATCATTAATTTAAATACTAATAATTCAAGTCAATATGGGAGACCGGAATGTATCTGTTAATACGACTGTCTGTTAACTCTCCTCTCGTGTACACTGTTTGTTTTTTTTCAGGACCATCTAGTGTGTTTTCTGCCGGGCACTCTGGCTCTCGGTGCCCACAACGGCCTGCCTGCTGATCACATGGATCTGGCCAAACAGCTGATGGAGACCTGCTACCAGATGTACATCCAGATGGAAACAGGCCTCAGCCCAGAGATCGTCCACTTCAACATGCATCAGGGCAGCAATCGAGACATTGACGTAAAGGTAGGTAGAGAGGCAGTTGTCCAAGAGTGGATACAGACCGTGTCCGGTTCTAGTTATGCAGTAGTGTCCTTTGCAATCTCAGAATCTTGTACCTACAAACTCATTCTGTGTAATTCTGGATAAGCACATTGCTTAAATGCCTGGGGAAGAAGGTAAATGTGGCCCAAATTTCCCATAAATCACATAGATGAGGATGTTAAGGTAAATGTTCTACAGTAGAAATGCAGGAAATCCGTAAAAAGTGTGACAGTAAACAATCCTACAAAGATGTCTCTTAATTTACTGTTTGTGTCACCTTCGTATTCCCTGTGATGATAGCTTGCAGACAGGCACAACCTCCTGCGACCAGAGACGGTGGAGAGTCTCTTCTACCTGTACAGGTTCACCAAGGACCCCAAGTACCAGGACTGGGGCTCGGAGATTCTCCAAAACTTTAACAAGTACACCAAGGTCAGTAAAATGAAGGCTGTCTACACTGATCTGTCTCCATCACATTAAGTAAGGATCAATGTCTTCGCTGGGTTTTTATAGGACAAAATAATATCCGCTGTCTGGGTACCCCTCACATGATCAGGTTCGATAACACCTGTTGTCATTCATTTATATTACACAGTAGGGCTGCACAATTAATCAAATATTAATCGCGATCACGATTTTGGCTTCCCACATTCCCCCACGAACATGATATGAGGCCATATTGATGTTTAAAATGCTCCGCTCATAGAAAACTCTGCAGCATAAATCATGTGCTTCCTAAACTAACAGCTAGAGATGCACCATCAATCAGCAGCCGATCGAAGCCGGACAGTTTTCAACAGTCTCATAAATATGATTGTTTTTGCCGGTCACCCACACATATGCAGCCGCCACATGATGGTTTTATGTTGGCACACAGCAGCATAGTCAGTAACGTCACACACACACACGTTGTCGGTGTGGAAGTTCTTCAGTGTGAGTGAGGAAGACATGAAGCTGCAGTTTTATCAACTAGGAGTCCAAAGTAAGCCGTGGAGGAACAACTTTAAAACATTTGGAACAACTAACTTAACTTAACTCAGACACTTATTATATTGTAATTCATTCCTATGATGCTGCTGCCAGTGTGTGTACAGTTTATTTGTCGGTGAATAAATGCTATGAAACTACAACTCCTCCTCTCCGCTCAAGCGAGCTGGAGAGACCGGAGCCGACTTCCTGTATCCTACAACTCCAGCTCCGCCTCTTAAGGTGGACTGTTAAGGTGGACCAGCTTTTCTCCTTAAAGAGACGAGTAAATGGATTGTGTGAATATGGACTAATCCCTGTGTGTTTCTACCTCAGGTTTCCTCCGGGGGCTACACCTCCATCAATAACGTGCGTGACCCGGACTACACAAGCCCCCGAGACAAGATGGAGAGCTTCTTCCTGGGAGAAACCCTGAAATATCTGTACCTGCTCTTCTCAGACGATCCCGACCTCATCAGCCTCGACCAGTATGTGTTCAACACTGAAGCTCACCCTCTGCCTATATGGTCCTCCACTGCGTGACACACACACCAACACACAGGAATTCACACGGCAGATAAAACTGCACGTATAAACACAACATAACATCTCAGGGTTGGTCCAACACCAAGATAATTCCTTCGTCTTTTGTCTCTGTGACTGAATGTTGTCAGAAGAACAACCCTGAACACAGACCACAGATGGAAAAAGCCTCCTTTTTACCGATTGATTCAATTGTTTGCTATGTGCTAATAGCCACGGAAAGAAATGACAAGAGCCTGGTTCAGTTGGTGGCCTTGTTTATTTATTTGAGTGGTCCTTTTTGTTGCATGGACTTCTGGTAGTGGTAGAGTTTATGCTGGAGAAGCAGAGGAAGGTTTCTGTCCTCCTGACCAGCATTCAAGAAAAACCTGACTGTGACTTGAATCAAAGATGTCTTAATCACATGTTGAGGGGATGAGGAGTTGGACGGGTTGGACTGATACGGGGGTTTGAAAGCTGATACTGATACTTTTGCTTTGAAGCTGCTCATAGCTTATGCTTACAGCTGTGCACATCCTATTTCTAACAAAAATGACCATTTTGTGTCAGAAAAAATAACTCTTTTTTTGTACGCCTGCATTGCATCCTTATTACAATGAAAAGGTTTCTTTAACAGTTTTCAAGCCATTGTGAAACAAAGCCAGTATCTGCCGTGGTGGTCTGACCCCAGTGCTGTGAGTGACAACAGGCTGGTTGCCTTCGTAGCAAAACGTTCCCTGATAGCAGCCAGCAGCTGTCTGAACTGAAAGCAATCCCTGCCTCCTGCACCTCCAACCTGACCACTCTGCTGACGGGTTTGTACACGGGTGAGACTCTTAACAGACGGGCCACGCAGGCCGCCTGAGCAGCACGTGACAGCTACCTCGCTGAACTGCTGCGTCTCTCACGCGTGTGGTGTCCACACCGTCAGCGCTTCTGCTGCTGCCGTCAGCCCTTTCTTTCTACATCGAGTTTGCCTTTCATAACGGCCATTTCATTTCATTATAAATGTCATTTATATTAATTTTAGACAGAAAAAGGTAAAGACGATTGTGCTCATTTGTAAATAATAGTAATAATCCACAATTATAAGTCGGTACTCTATGAATTTATGGAGCCCTGCGAGTCCCTGCATTTTCCACAACACGGTCCTACAATTCTTTCAGAAAAAAAGCCTTGTGTTAAAAAAAATTAAGGAATTCTGTCCTTTTATTTTGAAACGGAAGTGCTGAGTTAAAATATGAACTTTTTTCATGTCTGTGATATATTCTACTCTATTCTTCTCTGCCAATATACTGTCAAAAGATCATTTTCACTGTCTCTTTGCTGTGAACCGCTCGCCACGCGGAAAAAAATAGGCTCTAACCGGTTTACATGGACGCCGAAATAAAAAACAACAGGTTCCGCGATGCACACACGCTGCTCACATTCTCAGTGTGTCCCGGCCATAATTACAGGGATACAAGTAAAAAGCAAATTCCTCATCACACTGTGTGTAATATACTGTAGTCATTAAGTGCTCCGGCTGGAACTACTCTCAGATGCCCTCCCTCTTCTGCTTGAAAACAGGAAATAAAGCCAAAGCCTCCTGACGGGCCAGAGCGTGCCCTCGGCCCATGTATTTACTGTCCTATGCTGCATTCATGTCATACAGGAAATGTGACTTTACTACCTGAAAATCCCACACTTCATCACTTCAGGTCAAGTCGTAACATTGCTCAGAATTCTGTTCACGCTGCAACATGATTAGTGGATGACACTGACTGATCATTAAATGTCTGCAGCTACAAAAGTTCAACAGACAAAACATTTATTACAGGGTTGAGTGATATGATGATAAATATCTATCAGTTTGTCAACTTGTCAGATATTTTCCTGTCATACTGTTAAAGGAACAGAATCAGAAATTGCTTGTTAAAGCTGAAGGAGGCGAGATTGGAGCAAATATGATTAAAAAAAAAAGTTATTTTTATAAAACGGTCGCTATATCCTGACAGTAGTACATGAAACAGGTAGCCTGAAAAAAATCATGTTCCTCTGTGTCCTCCAATGCTCCTAACGGCATCTGCAAGATTTCACAGACCAGAGGTAAACAAGCAGTAAGAGATGATCTGAGGTCCGCTGTCCATCTGTCTACAGGCTGAGAGAGGAAACCCAGAAAGTCGCTGGAGGTCTCATTTTTTAGGTTAGGTTACTACCTGTTCACACACTGGTAATAAAAAACAATTCTATCTTTAAAAACTTCCATACAGTCCCTTTAACCAGTGCTGGTAGCAGCATTCAGAAGCATTATCAGCTAAATGTATTAAAATTTACATACAAAGGAGGAAACGCCAACCGAATGGATTTTTTGCAATCTACCTGCCAACCCCAAAGTTGTCCCAACGGCCTGCATGATGAATCTATAATGTCTTAGTAAAGTATTTAATAAAGCAATTAATTAACACTTCTAAACCCTAACCCTTGTTGGGGCTGGCCCTAATTTGAACTACTTCAAATCCTGGTGGGCAGTTTTTGTAACGCATCATGTTTTATAAGATGATTACACTGTTTCACATGTAAAGTCTTCATCTGAAAAGTCACCAGTAACTCCAGCTGAGAAATACATGTACTGTAATGTAATGGTATTAGGCAAAATAATGAGTAGGACTGCATTATACTGATGCACAACTCTCATTTAGATATTATAAAAAAGTACCTTGTCAGCTATTTCAAGTCCTGTCTCTCAGTTGATTTTCCAGAAACTGTACTATATCACGATAAATGTGAATATCACAATTTAAAATGGCATATACTGTGATACAGGATCCACATCGTCCAAAATACATAAATCTTCCATCTAATCATCGTCTGTGAGGCGTTAATTCCTGCAGCGACATGGAAGTGAACCCTGACTGGCTGACTAGGCAGAGCTATTGTTCATGAACGCAGCACGGTGGCCTTCTGCTTTAAAGGAAATGTCTGGTCTGTTTCACGTTGCGAACTCATGGTCAGAGTTCGGTGATAAACTCTGATCTCTGACGTCATCCACAAGGAAACGTTAGCCGTGGGAAATGATGTGTTACTGATAAACTCTCACAATCCTGCGTATGAGGATGAATGCAGCATCAGTCTCTACTCGGGACCCACTTTGGTCTGATTCCAGTTGTTGCCAAGCAGCAGATTTATTTATGAACTGTGAAGCTTTTGTTTTATGAGGACAACAACGGGTTCTTGGCAGCAACGATTAAAAAAAAAAAAAAAAAAAGTAAACATTGTTCTGAGCAGCTGCTCTTTTAACTGAATGTTCCATTTCTTTCTTCTTCTGTAAGGTGTGGAGTATCGCTTTGTCTTTCAAGTGAAAGAAACAAATTGTGAGATTTTAAATATAAATGTAGCATAGTATATTGATTTGTACTGTATATTGAAAGGTATAATTGCAGCTATCTTAAAGGTGCAGCGTGTAATGCCTAGCCACCAAATAAGGGGCAGCATTTCATCTCTACAGCTGGGTCCATATCATTTTCATGTGTGGTGTCGGCCTGTATTGTGTTTATTGTGCCACTATTCGGGCGCCGTACAGTCCGTGTACGTTTTGGTAGTTTGTTTATTGGATTAAATCCAAAGAGGCACGACCCCCACTTTTGTCTTGTCCTTCCCACGGCCAGGAGACCCCCCCCCCGCCCGGAGGAGAGCAGGTTAATTAATTAATTTAATTAATTAGGTTACCTACCATGCAACGGTTAATTATGAACATCCCTAATTTCATACAATAACTATAAAACGCACACGGAGCATGGATGTATTATTGACAAGCTCTCTACTTGTGTTCGACTGAGAGCAGACCGGACCAACTAACGCCTCTTGAGGAACTCGTGGTATTAAAAGACAGGACAGGTTGGACCTTGCTGGTTGGCAGTGGATATATCTGTAGCACAACACATCGACGTCAGAACTGTTACTTCTTCGCATTCTTTTGATACGTTTACTTTTTTGAAAGTTTGAAACTACGTTCTGACCAGATGTTACACGTTGCACCTTTAATACAGAACACTGCATTTTGAGTTTTTGTAGTAGCAGCAGCTTCAGAGCAGCTTGCAGTCATTCCTGTAAATATTACTAGTTTACATATTTATCATAGCTCTACTTGTATGTGTTGATTTCAACAACTTTATGAATTTGTATCGAGACCAAACTCATCTTGTCTATTGGGTGTATTGTTTCCTTGGTGTTGTTTCACGTGTGCCTTTTAATGTTGCTCCAGACAACATTTCAAAAAAGACAACTTCGCTGGCTGTTGATGTCCATTTCTATCCATTCAAGCTTTTTCTTACATGTGCATACGTTGCTGGTTTGCTACAGTATATGGTCATTGTGATCACTATTTTTACGACTGAACAATAAAATAAGGATTTCTATTTTTCCAGCAGTCCCTCAAAGCAATCATTGGGGGTTACATAATGCTAATCTCTACCACTGTGTGTATTTAAATCCTGCCTGTGAGGGCTCTGTGTGACCCCCTCCCTGGATGGATTTCAGCATAATTCCTGAGCCAAAGATATGCTGAAAATATAATCAACCCCGGAGTTTGATATTGTCGGGGTTGTAACGATGAAAAGCCATTCCTCTTTCAGGAAGAACAAAGGAGATATTTTCAGTGCTTTTGATAAATTGAAGTCATTGATGGCTGATTCCCTTCTATTTTAGTTGCAGGCTGCACACGGCGGTCACAGTACAGAAATGTCATTATCTACGGGGTTTCATGTCTTTTATTTGAAACATACAAAATGCATCGTCACATGGTGTACAATAAACGCTGGATCGGCTTTAATTTTGTAAAAATGTAGAAATTAAAGAGATTTTATTGAACAGAAACAAAATGTTTGTGTTGATCATTGACTCATGAAACAAAGCTGACGCCTGGACTACGAAGAGAGTTCAACATACCCAGGGGATCTTCTTGTTATCTGGCTTCACTAACCTTAACAACCGAGATCACACTAAGCGGTCCTATACGCTGGTTATCAACTCGGTAAATCAACGCAGGGTTTCTCCGTCTGGCTGTGAGCACATCCACATGAACGGGGCGGTGTTTGCAGCATCTGACAATCAATCCACTACAAAGAAGTTAAACACATAATCCAGACTAAAATGAACACAGTTGAAGCTTCCAAATGCAGGAAGCTGGTAAAAGAAAAAACACCCGATGTGTGAATGTGTAAATTAACAGAAAAAAAAAATTTAACGGAACACTCAAAAGTCCGATATATTCATCTACACATATATAGTGTTTAAGAGGGTAATGGATTAAACTTCTTTCTACTCTGTGGTTAACTTGTGGCATCTATGATTATTTCAACCTTCTTTCAGCTGCGTCCCCCCCCCTCTCCAGCGGTGTGAAACGGACTCAAGACCAAGTAAAAAAAATAAATATAAAAACATAATTCAAAGCGGTAAACACCCACAGCATAAATCCAGATGTCCTTCCTGCATCTGTCAGTTTAAACTGGGTTGTTTTTAGTCTGGATTATGATTTAAACTTCATATGTGTGTAATATTATCATACAATCTGCGCACTCAGCTCTGATTGGTCAGTAGGAGGTGCTTTTATACGAGTTGATCTCTTATCTGGAACACAACCTGCTCCAGAGCAGGTTAACTGTTTAGCATCAGTTACCATGGCGATCTACCCTGGTAAGAAGTAACCCAGCTTCGTAGGACGGAAAACCCTGAAGTTAGCTCGCTAACGCCATATCCTGCTTCGTAGTCCAGGCCTTTGGTCTACAGTAATCTTGTCGTGGTGGTACATCAGAGGTCTGTACTCTGAAGCAGGATTTGGGGTTAGCGAGGTAACTTCAGGGTTAACCCTTCAGGGTTTTCAGCCTCTTACCAGGGTAGATCGCCATGGTAACTGATGCTGAACACATAAACTGCTCCAGATCAACTCGTAATAAAAGCACTGCCTACTGACCAATCAGAGCTCGGTGCGCAGATCGTATGATAATATTACACAAATGTGAAGAAGTTACAGTCATAATCCAGACTAAAAACAACACAGTTTAAACTGACAAATGCAGAAAAGACAGCTGGCTTGGGAGAGACTTGGGAGCAAATAAAAATGAATACATACATCAGTCATGCGTTTACAGTCCCACAGACTGTACACACTGCCTTGCGTTACTTTGCTAACAGCTGGCCTACTTTATGTATGCTGTGGGTGATTAGAAGATATGAAAGTAAGCCTGCTCACTGCTTTCAATTATGTTCTTATATCTATTTTTTTTTTTGCTTCTAAGTCCTAAATGTAAAAGTGTCACACACGCCACAATTTCCCTAAAGGGAATAATAAATTATCTTCTATTCCATAAGCAACATATTCATTTAACAGAAATCACAAAGTAATCCTAGTCAGATCTACCCATGCTCTAGAGGGGTAGTGATATTATACGTCTGTTAATTTACACATTCACAGAGACAATTTTTCTTTTTCCAGCTGTCCTTCCTGCATTAGGCAGAATCAACTGTTACTATTAGTCTGGATTACGTGTTTCACTTCTTCCTATTTGTCTAATATCATAGTTTGCTCTTTCTTTGTAAAAAGGTGTCACTCTGCTGACAGTAGACTTGTCCATGTTTCTGATTGGTCAGATGCTGCAGACACCGCGCCTTTCATGTTAACACGCTCACAGCCAGACAGAGAAACCCTGGGCAGATTTACCGAGATGATAACCAGCGTTGTAGCAGCACTTAGCTGATCTCGGTTGTTAGGGTTAGTTAAACCAGATAATGAGAAGAGACCCTGGGTATGTTGAGCTCGCTTCGTAGTACAGGCTTCTGGTTTACGTGTTGTTTTCATGTCCTAGGATAGAAACACACAGAACACAGCAAGGTCAGTGGAGCTGGATGCAGAGGGTAGAGTTGATCTGTAAGGAGCGGTGACCAATCACACATGCAGCTCCTGCATTGATCTGGCTCCTTTTTAGCCAAATGATCCAAACCAAAACCAGTGGAAGTAATAGTAAACTGGATTTGGATCTTCTAACTAAAGGCCAGGAGCTGTTGGTTTCTGGGCCCCTCACAGTGTTCTGTGTGTTGATGATGATTTGACATGGTCTTGTGTCCATTTCCACTTACATATTTGACAATTGAATAATCATTCATTCATTTTTCTAAGATTTATTTGGTTCCAGCTTCTCAACTATGAATAGATAAATTATTATTCCATGATTGTATTATGAATATTGTGGGGTTTTGGACTGCTATAAACAATGTCATTATCAACCTTTTTTTTTTTTTAAATGTTATCTACCAAACTGCAACTTTGTAATGCTATTGCCTGTGTAGCCTTTGGAAACATGACAAAGACAAAATGTCACTCGTTGTTTTGTTCTAATCATTTTCCTGGAGCGGTCTCACCACTGTGCATGACTAGTTTACATTTTGATTTTATGTAATTCCATATACAGTATAATACATAATGTGAACCTGTGCTTTAAAGTGACTGCTGTAATCTGCTCCGCTCCATCTTCACCCACTGGGCGATGAGGTCTGCTTCTGTCTTCCTGGCAACGATTACTGACTCTGGATCAGCATCATTAGATCCTCTGAATAAAACAACAACGGATACATGTCACATTAGATTTTGCGGTAACATTTTATAATAGCCATCATTTATAATTAGTAAATTGATAGTTAATTAAAATTGAGTTAATAACTATTTTACTGTTAAACCATGAAATGATAATTAATATTTACTAATTATTAGTAATAATATCATTTATGTTATTTTAACAGTTTACCGTTGCACACAACATTTTAGATACACTATACATATATATATATATATATATATTTAATGATTATGAAATGATTTATAAAACATCTATAAACATTACATAGATAGATATTTGTAACACTGTTAATGGTTAATATTTGGTTTGTAAAGCATCTATAAACATTATTTGGATGGCTATTTTAAAGTTACAACTGATTATAATATCTTGTTAAATGGTTAATAAATAATTTGTAAAACATGTATACACATTATTTAGATAGATAGTTAATATGTTGTCAATGATTAATAATTGGTTTTTGGTCCATCTATAATGTTTATAGATGTTTTACAAACGATTTCTTAAAGGTTTACAAATCATTTGGTCATCATTAACAAATACTTAATATAGTATATCAAATGTTAGAACGTGTGCAACAATAAACTGTTAATAAATACTTGTAATGTAATCAGAATGTGATTATTATCGTCTCATATCAGCTATGATACAAACTAATTATTTCATATTTCACAAACTAATGATAAAATAACATAAATTATAGCATTACTAATAATTAGTAAACATTATTCTCTTTTCATTACAGTAAAATACAGTAAAATAACTATCAACTGAGTTCAACTCCATTTATAAATGATGGTTATTATGAAGTGTTACAGAAGTTGAGTAAAGCAACAGAAAAGTGAAGCTGCCTCTCCTCCAGGGCCAAACCGCTTCCTGTACCTCAGATCCAGATGATGGGCTCCTCCAGAGATGTTGACAGCTATCAGTGATGAGCTCAACGACTTGCGCACCTAAGAGAATGAGAGGCGATGACTTGAACTGAAAGCACCGACTGACACGGTTCACTGAAGTGTTCTCACTTGGTTCAGTCTCTTACCCCTCCGTTCGCCCATGGGTCCAGATCTCCGTTGGAGAAAATAATGTTGCTGGCTGTGGAGAGGGCTGAACACAAGGGAGCGCTCATTAGAAACAGAAACACTGGTGGAGATATATGGGAATACTCAGGCCACAGGTGTCGCTGTTAACAAGCAATTTCTGATTCTTACAAACAGTCCCTTTAAAGCTTGTAAACATGTTCTAGTAGAAACTCAAAAGACAAGGTATGAACCTGGAAATGAGCATGATGTGTCCCCTTTAACAAGCACTGTTACCAGAAATACTTCATATGAGAATACTACTTCAAGTGTGTGTATTGGGACAGATCCAATGTATCACCAAAACGTTTCATTTCCAGATCACCCCTCTAGATAGCGGGACATTTCAGGACAGTCTGGCGTGTCTGTTAGTATTCATTCAGTGCTCACCGTCGCCCCAGAACTGGGTTTTGAGCCAGTCTGGTCGTGGAGTCACAGCCCAGCGTTTGGAGCAGTAAAGCTCACGGTCCGTCTCAGTGAAGGCCATGGGAGGAAACATGTCCGTCACATTGTTGCTCTCATAGCACAGATTGATCTCTGTGCACGCCTGCAAACACAACAGTGTTAGTATGAGAAACAGTTTGAAGATGAACACCAGAGATGGGATATTTCTTTTTTCCTAAGAAAAAAAAATGGAAATACAAATAATCTGTATTGTAACATTGTTTATACTGACACTTGGTATACATATCACAACTCAGAGTGCATTGTCTTTTTTCATTCTAAAGGATAATTGTGTATAATTAGTCAATTTTCAGTTGCTAGCAAGTGAGAACCTTCCGTTACAAATGTCCGTGTCCGTTCATCTCATTCAAGTCACAGTTACACTGTAGTGAAGTTGTAGGTTTCCTGTTCAGAAGATGCCAAAAGGGAGGTGTGAGGTTCTCTAGTTTCACATATATGGCCTTTTTACTCCATGAGCAGTTTGTACAACACGTTATCAGGTACATGTCTGCCTGTAGTGTTTGTACCAAGACTAAATGAATATTGGTACTGGTATCAACATATACAGGTGGGACAATAGATTATTTGTGTCTCCCAAAGTTAACATGATAATAAAGCATTAGCGCAAATTTGTTTTAACGCCACTAATTTCTTTAACGCATTAACGCAACTTGAGATTTTTTGGTTGTAGCGGGCTGAGTTTTAAAGCTGGAGGGAAGATACTAGTATCATATGAAACTAGAACCATGTCATACAAGCTTGTCACGAAGGAGGTTAAATAACGCTCCAAACCTGCACTAAGGTTTGGTGAGGAAAAACTGTCATGGCCATTTTCAAAGGGGTCCCTTGACCTCTGACCTCCAGATGTGTGAATGTAAATGGGTTCTATGGGTACCCACGAGTCTCCCCTTTACAGACATGCCCACTTTATGATAATCACATGCAGTTTGGGGCAAGTCATAGTCAAGTCAGCACACTGACACACTGACAGCTGTTGTTGCCTGTTGGGCTGCAGTTTGCCATGTTATGATTTGAGCATATTGTTTTATGCTAAATGCAGTACCTGTGAGGGTTTCTGGACAATAATTGTCATTGATTTGTGTTGTTAATTAATTTCCAATAATAAATATATACACACATTTGCATAAAGCAGCATATTTGCCCACTCCCATGTTGATAAGAGGATTAAATACTTGACATTAGAGTACATTTTGATTATTTTGCAATTAAATATTTGAATCGATTGACAGCTCTATTTTTATATATATTGCTATAAGCTTTCGGTACCTCCATCCCTACACCAAATACAACTGTCCAACTCTAAATAAAGAGTTCCGACATTCCGATTGCATACAAACACTACATGCTGATCTGCTGTGTACTGGTGGTTGTTGGACTACCTGATAGTCCCAGGCCATGCTGTTGAAATCCAGTCCACAGCCGGTGGGATCAGCACACTCCACATACAGACTGTACAGGTCAAAACAGGTCAGCACCCCGGTAGAGTTGTACACAATCCCTGCAGGATAGGATTTTGTACCATTAACCACTGACAGGAGGTACAGACTTCAATGGAGGTTATTGAAATTTCTTGATATGGAGGTTTCTTATGTGTCTATCAGCTGTAATAGAGATCAGGTAGATGCTGTACAATATCAAGTTTAAGGCAAAAATAAAAGCTTTTTTTCTATTCACTTCCATTATGAGTTTATTTCTTTTTAGGGTGAAAGACATTCTGGATTCTTTCCCAGAAAGTACTCCAGTACTGTGAACTCAACTGAGGAATATGAAGCTGGCCACTGCCCTCTAGTGTCTACTGACACTAAATACATCTGATCCCCAACTGAACAGTTTCCTTCCCAACTCTACCCTATTATCTAAAATATATACAATCTAGCCTGAAACTAAGAGACATGATTTTAGGTGTCAGTTGCATAATGTCCATTAGAAAGATTCCTCATCATTTTGTGCTAATGATCATTTTTTTTAAGAGCAATTTATTGAGGTGATGCACACAATATTCTAAGCTGCTTTAAGATACGGCGTACATTTCCTTTACCTGCAGTATCCCTGAGGTTGGTGAGCAGGTCAGACCCGCTCAGCATGGTTTCACAGGCCACCTGAAAAAAGGAATGACATACATCACTGTCAGATCTCACCTGACTCTTGTCACATTTGTCATATCTGCTCATTTATGGTCGTGTTTATACTTCTATTCATGTTACAGATATTTAGATTGTGTCTATGTAATATATATATATATATATATTTATTTTTTTACTTTTTTCTTTTGCGTGCCCTGTAGTCATGTCATTCATAGTTTTCACGTCCATTTGTTCCTTTAAAACGGTTTTAAAACATTTTATTTGCATCTTAAAGGCAAGGCGTTGATGGTAAATGTAGCCGATTGAAGCAGTAAATTCCTCAGTGCTTGCTATATTGGCCTAGTTGCTGAGTTCGCAGCTGCAAAATCTGTCGTTCTTCCTGCAATCCAGCGCCGCCATCTGACGTAACGGTGACATAGTTGGAGGGAGATTTAAAAGCTATTTCAGCTTGGATTTCTAATCTCCACCTCTGAGTAGTCAGGGGATGTCGTGCTCTAGGTGCCGCTCAAAATCAGAACGTCCTTGTTCTCTTGGCTGTATTTATCGGAGCCAGAGTATGTGGCTGAAAACATGCAGCGGAGAGAGGTCGAGGCTGCATTAGCCATGCAAGAGGGCCGGCAGAGGCAGCTGTCAATCACTCGCAAAGCAAAGTTTACTCCAGCTGGTGGGTGGTGCTTGGTATTTCCTCAACTTGATCCCAACATGGCTGCTGGGTCACAAACTTTCTCATTTTACAGCTAAACAGTACACTACAAGATGATTCTGAAAACAGAGGAGAGAAATAGGCATTACAGTAACAGAATATTGATTCATATTTGATCAGCGCTGCCTAGTTTGACCGATTGATCAGAGTTTGCGAGTGATTGACAGCTGCTCAGAGACGGCAAGGCTCCAGCTCGGCTCTGATTGGTTGTTTTCCTTCGGTCAGTGAAATCTTGCAGATGCCATTAGGAGCACCGGAGGACACAGAGGCACATGATTTTTTTCAGATTACCTGTCTCATGCAGTACTGTCAGGATATAGTGACCGTTTTATAAAAATAACTTTTTTTATTAATCATATTTACTCCACTGCAGCTTTAACTTTGAAGAGTATTATCTACTTAAGCCTGACCGACCTACTGATCTACTAGATGTGTATTTTTCATTCATTGTTTGTTGAATTATCATAAAATAAATAAGCAATCAAACTGCTCACATAGACTCACATACCAACATTAACTCCAGCCTACAGCCGTCCCATACATACAATAGCAAAGGAAAAGGGAGGAAAAAACACACTATAAATCATTGATACTAGGTTTCTGAAGACGGTAACAATATCAGTATTTGAGAGTTTCAGAAAATCAGGCAACGATATATCAGTTTATATTCATTGTTTAACTTCAACACTTAAGGATCCCTTATATTTGGTTATCAAAGAATTGTGCCCAGGATACGTAAGTTATATGTAAGTTATAAATTGTGTAAAAATAACTGTTACTTATCATCCAGCATATACACCTCACCAATGCCAATATATCTGCAATAAACTCATCAATATTGATCTACATGTGGAGATTTATTGGCTGGGCTCTAATATTTACTTGGTTTTTAAAAGATATCTGTGGCCCTGTTGGAGGTTCACAGCTGTCAAAGAGCAGTTTGGTTTGCATGTTGTACAACTTGGGGATTGCTGAATATAAAAAGTGCAGACTTGATAAGTTCCTGCTCTGTTGTTAGAATAGTTTCAGTGATATGTGGCATTTTAGACTTCTGAGTTGCAGTTACCTTGACAGGGTAGGCGGGCATGTTCCCCATGAAGTGAGTGCTGTAGGGGTAATCCAGCATGGCCATCAGAACGAAGGCGTTCCTCAGCAGGCCGTTCAGCTGGTGGATGTCCTGAGCTGATGACGGAGGCTTACACAGGGAGAATTCAGACTGGATGCGACTGTAATCTGGTGACATCAACAGTAGTGGGTTTACATTTTCGATACGGAAAAGTTGCCTTAGCAACACAGTACAATATTTCTTTTCATTCATTCTGGTCATTTGTGCAGAGAAAGATTGAAGCCACCTACTCTTCAGACGGAACAGATTTACCTTGGTGTTCGGCTAATTCTTTCAGCTGATGGAATGCTCCTCTCACAGCATCTCTGCATTCAGGGGCAACGCTCTCAAAATCCTGTGAAAGAGTGACAAAGGTCATTAATCCAACCTGCACACGTGTATGCATTATTTGTGTTTCCAAAACAGCTCGAACAGTTTTAGGGGAAAAAAACTCAGATATTTTGGAAGCTTTTTTAGGGGAGGTTGAGGTAGATTAAGTACACTCATCTGTCTGAATCACAAGGTGGGCGACAACAAAAAAAGAGAAGCGTCCGTGCACTTACAGCTGTAACATCTCTGAAAAACTGCCTGGAGTCTCCCAGCCCAGCGGTGGACAGTACGGGGGCGCTGGCAGCCAGAGCTCCAGCCACAACGTTTGGATACTTGAGTCTCATGTAGGCCGACAGCATTCCACCGTAACTGCAGGAAGAGATGAGACGGTCCAACGGGAAACAAGAGGAGGAAATAACACTAAAAATGGGTATCTTTTATTTTCGAAGAAATCCTGTGTCATGCCTGGTTTAAGATGAACGGAGTAATAAAGGGGTTAGTGCCCAACTATAATCCCATATCTGAAAGAAAAGGGACATTTATCACTGAGCCATCTCATACTTCAGAAGAGTAAAAACACAAGAAGAACAAGGCTCAGATCACACTCTGAAACACGACACTGCAGCTCTTGTAGATCTGGCATCTGATTTCCAACCACAATTCAAAGTGGATGTATTTGTGTGATCACAGTAGGTCTATTTCAGAATAGTTGCGGTGTCAAGTTTGGCTTGATGGATTTCTTATGGTGGACATTCATCATTTATTATTTTCTGGCATTTAAATGAGGAAATTCATTTTAATCAGCTGTTCATCACTAAGGAAAATGATGATTAGTTGCAGCTCTAGTAGAAACTATTTTCAGATAATTACCTATTCTCTATTAAGCATGGTCAAATAAGATCTGTCCACTCCAAATCGACACCAGTTGCTAATTCATTAGGTACAGCGAGGTAAAACATTCTCCCTTTTTTCAGGAGGGCAATTAAGACAAACATTTATTCAGAAAAACAGTTGTGTTTTAGCAACTAAGCAGCTAAAACTGTAAAAGTCTAAGGGTCCTATCTCACACTCTGCACAAAGCGGCACACAGTGCAGTGCAACTGTCATTGCTAGTTTCAGACTGACGTAGTTGTCACTTTCTCCCCCAGCGCCCACGTTGTGTAAGCAGCGAATGTACTTAAGCCCATCTGTGCGCCCATGGTTGGTCTTAAAACAAGGTGTGGTCAGGCTCTCTGTTGGACTTTCAAAAACAACATTTTCACTGCAGAAAACGTCTCGCTTCTCCAATTTACCGAATGCGCCATTTTGAATAACAATATGCCATCTGCAGGCGCACCTGGCTTTTAAAGGAAAGAGGAGATGATGCTCCGATTAGTTTACTTCATGTTAAAACACACCTACGATTAATTAAGAGACTAAATACAAAACCTTTGCCCCTTGCACCTGCTTTGAGCCCTTTTCAAGGGCACACAAAAAGAAAGACGGATATTCAAGCTTCAAGTAAACAACTAGTGTCAGACTGGTCACTTATATGAGGAACTAGGGCTGTCAATCAATTCAAATATTGAATCACGATTAATCGCATGATTGCCCATAGTTAATCGTGATTAATCACAAATGAAGTATTTAATACTCTTATCAACATGGGAGTGGGCAAATACACTCAGATAAATATTGTCCAGAAACCCTCACAGGTACTGCATTTAGCATAAAACAATATGCTCCAATCATAACATGGCAAACTGCAGCCCAACAGGCAACAACAGCTGTCAGTGTGTCAGTGTGCTGACTTGACTATGTCTTGCCCCAAACTACATGTGATTATCATAAAGTGGGCATGTCTGTAAAGGGGAGACTCGTGGGTACCCATAGAACCCATTTACATTCACTGATCTGGAAGTCAGAGGTCAAGGGACCTCTTGGAAAATGGCCATGACAGAATTCTCTCACCAAATTTTAGCGTAACTTTGGAGCGTTATTTAGCCACATTCCTGACAAGCTAGCATGACATGGTTGGTACCGATGGATTCATTATGCTTTTCTAGTTTCTAGCTTTAACACTGAGCCCACTATGACCTAAAAACGCAAGTTGCGTTAATGCTTTAACGAAATTAGTGACGTTCAAACGAATTTGCGTTAACTCTGACAGCCCCTATAAGGAATACAAACTTTTGAGGAGCTCACAACAAGTCCCACAGGTGGACGACACTAAGAACAGTGTCGGTGAGGTGGATCCTACCTGCCACCAAACACGATGACAGGACAGTCTGTGGCTGCCTGCTGCCGTTTCAGCTCAGTGATCATGACAGCATAGTCAGCGAGGGCTTGCTCCACCGTCAGCAAGCCGATCTGAGGGATGCTGAAGGAGTCTTTGTCAAACGGCAGAGATTTGCCATAGTACCTCTGTAACAGGGAGAGGAGGACAGAAGTGTTCAGCTTGATGAGACATTCAAATGAAATGAAGGCAGTGTTAAAGCTGCAGTATACCCCCAGCTCCAGTGACGGAGCTGCGGGTGCATCTTGCACCCGTATTGAGGAAGTGATACATATTCTTTCATTGTCATCAGTATCACGCGCCTGTTACGTGCAGTAAGAACAAAACAACGCCTCTGTTAGGGCACTAAAACTTTCTGGCTTCTGGCCACATACCAGCACATTTTATTGTGAAATATTGTATTTCCGATTGAACATACCTGACTAACTGCCCCTTGTAAATTTGTACTTATCTAAGAGTGGACAAAGAAACCTGCTGAACAAATAAGACGGAAGAAGGATACATTTTCTTATTTTCAACAAATCCCACATGCAGAGTCAAACCAACAGTGAATGTATCTACTAACTAACAAGCGTTGTGTGTGTATCAAAGCCGGATATATCTTCTTCCTCTGAGCCATGGAGCTCAACACACAAAACACACCAGTGAGCCACACTGTTGCACTGACGTGTTCCTTCATAATCATGAACACTGTAGTTTATTTTGACTCAGTTCCACATTCACCTTCCTGCTGCCACAAATACTCAACTAGAGCACCAAATATGGATTAATCCGCTACTGAAAATAGTCCCCAACAAACACACTATTTCCTGCTGTTGAGTAATGTTTGCTAAAAGCTACAGTGACCAGCTATTTTAGGAAATTACTGAAACTTTTTTTTTTTTTTTAATGAAACTGTATATTTGAGTGGCTTTTCAAAGATGTATGTCCTCAGTAGAAACCAATGGGTTGTAGGGAGTAGGGAAGCATTGAGAAACAAATTGACAGTGTTGCTTTTGGTCTTTTCATGGCATTTGTTGACAATAAGAATATAGAATAATCCCAGCTTTAACCTTTATGTAGAGCTGTGTATCATTAGATTGTTTTCAGTATTAGTTCTGATACATTATTTGAGTTTGGGTAGAAAGGCCATCATTGTTTTAAATACCTTTCTTTGAGAGGCATAAAACAAAGGTTTTCTGCAAAACCTTTGTTTTTATAATTTAACAAAAGAAATCAAACTTCTCAAATATTAAATGTTGTCTAAAGTAGCTGTACAAGAACTGTGTGTAGATACAGTCCAAAGCCCTATTCCAATCCGGCCTCTACACCCTCTCCCTACCTACTTCCTCTCCGCCATATTAAGTGCTATCGAGTCTACATCGATGCCCTTACTGACGACGTGCAACGCCGTTTTGTGCTCGTCATGGAACACGCTCCAACTATCTGTTCTTTTTCACAGCTGACAAGCCAAACTGCCTTGTAAAAAATACAACTTATGGTTGGAGGGTTAGTGAAAATCAGCTGATATGAGTCAAACTTGAACCATCCATTTCCTTTGTCACGTGATCTGGGATTGTATTCAGCCATAACGGTTTGATCAACAACTGTTGAGTCAAAAATGATAATACTATCTGCATTTGACTGTTCTCTTTCATGATTTGTACCAGTGTTTTCTTACATGTTCAGCAAATATGACCAAGGCTCTGTGCTGAGCAGCTAACTCTGTGATGAACCCAGAGTTGGACGCAAACTCCCAGATGTCTCCCTCATTGCCAGTGTAGAAGAATATAGGACCATAGCCTTTCTTCCAGTACTGATCTGAAAGGAGAGAAACAACAGATCACAATGACTCATTTGCTCGTACAGGCTGTTTGTTTAGGCTACATTTAAAATGGGAAATTGGTTTTACCTGTGATCAGATAACGCTGATTGAATGTCCCGTTCCCCATGTTGTTAAAGTTGAAGTGGTCCACAGTCTGACTGAAATACTTCTCTGTGAACTCAGGTTCTGTCTTGAATCCATCATATTTTCTTGACTATAAAAAAATGAATGTACAGCACATATTATACTGAGATTTTCTGTTCTAAAATGATAGAATGTACTTCTGTGTTTAAAATTAATCTCCATTCTTCATTTCGGCTTAACGTTACGCTAACGTTACATCTGAAACATGATTTAACAGAATTTACATTACCATACATAACCCTTGTGCTATAGAGGACCACAAGAGTCACGTAAATAGTAATAAAGCATTTCATTGATAAATAACTAATTGTACAATAAAAATATCCATTAATACATTTCTTTACAAATTAATTTATTAATCTATGAATAAATTGACTAAATTACAAATTAATTCATTATTTAACAATTTTATGGGCAATAAAAGGACGAATTATAAAAACAATTTACAAATGAAATATTAATCCATCAATAAATAGTTCAAATTAATAAGAGATTTACAAAAACACCATAACACAGTCAATAAGTACATCATTTATAAATACATGGATGATCTCATAAATAAATAATACTAATTCTATCTGAAAATACAGTTTAAAAAGAGGAATAAATAACTGGATTCACAAATTGAACTAAGAATACAGGTTTTAACCAGGCATTTAAAAGGCCAACTTCTTTTTCCATTTGCATCAGCATTTCAATGCTGATTTTACTAAACTAAACCATTAGCTGTTGGATCTGCTGAGTCAGCTGCATGTTCAAATAGAATTTTAAATCAGTTTGTAAACAAATGTATTAATGGCTACTTTTATTGTACAATTCATTATTAATCAATTAAATGCTAACATGACTCTTGTGGTCCTCCATATTGTACCCTACTATACCTGCTCAGCATATACGACCCATTCTAACTAGTTTGATCTGAATAAACTAAAAGTATTGCTTCGTCTCTTGTATGTTGAATAATGGACAGAATGAGACATTAGTAAACATGTTATAACATTAGTAACAGTTCTAAGTCATCTTCAGTCAGACCGAGAATGACGAGAAGGGCACGAGACTTTCCAATTAAGTTTTCCTCAAAGCGGAACTGAGCTTTCAGAGAAACTAACAAGAAAAAGAAAACGTTCCGTTACCTGAACATGTCTGTACGGGAGACCATGCAGCACCTCAACACACAACACGGTTACTGTTACCGCGAATAGCGCTAATATATTCCTCATATTTCAACGATAACGTTGTAAACACTACTGCACAGAGCGACCACCACGCGCATGCGCCTGCAGCATGTGCCACGGTCACATGACACTTATGTTATGATCTAGGTAGCGTTTAGGTGCATCTCGTAAAATGTAAGTTTTTTAGTATTCTAAAATAAGCAGTTGAAATAATACAACAGACAAGAGTAAACCAGGAAAGCAAAACTAATATCTTAATTAATAAAAATAATAATAATAAAAAACACACACTACAGGTGAAAATACTAGAATACCATTTACTGAGAATGCCATACAAAGATACAATCACCTTTTACAACCTACCTTTTACATTATCAAATCATTGTGGTTTAGACACTATTTTTGATTTTGCAGTGTTTTTTTTTATTTGTTGCCTAAAATAAGAGAAATGTGCCACTTTGAAGAACATGTAATCTTGCAGAACATCATGTGATAGTAGCAGATAAGTACATTTACTCAAGTACTTACTTATATATAATTTACAGGTGGTTGTGCTTTATTTGAGCATATAATACATATTATATTTACTATACAGATACAGTATAGTAAATATAAGAAAATTAATTAAAGGGAGGTGCAAATTACACATGCAGCATC